>JBBBWG010006358.1:0-26704 GCA_037176905.1 Azolla pinnata | reverse complement strand
CACCGGAATATCCACGACGAATAAGTCACCCTCTCTGAGCGTGACGTACAGAGGATACAACGAGTGTATCTTCGGACTACGAGCAAGTAGGAGGTTCCCTTTCTGGAGACTCCACCCTCCTGACGAGAAGCTGGCACGAACGCTTGCTTTGTCGAGTTGTCCCACCGAAATGAGCCACCTTGAGAGCTCCGGGACGTGCCGAACATCGTGCAGTACGATCGTAGAGCCACCCGGAAGGTTGAGCTCTATTGTGCCGATGCCGACGACCGCACAATGCTGCGAATTTCCGACGCGTATAGGATCGAAATTTCGAGTCGTATACTGTCGGAATTGCGATCGGAACGGAGTTACGTGGTAAGAGGCACCCGAGTCGAGGAGCCAGCTGGTGGCTTCCTCCATCGTAAGCAGAATATCTGCTTCGGTCGCTCTCCACGATGAGGATGTTCGGATCATCCTCCGTAGTATCTCCGTTTGTGCGTCGTAGAATCGTAGAAGATGAACCGCAGAAGTTCACCTCTTCAATACGATTGCCCTTTTGTGTAAATTTTCCATTCTTCTCTTTAAGGGCTCAGCAGTCAGACTTGATGTGTCCAGGTTTCTTGCAATAGTTGCACGTCAATGAACCCCCGGACTTGCTTCGGTTTCTCGTCACGTTCGGCCCGTGCGAGGAACTTCTTCCACGATGTTGTTGTCGATCACCCGTACTCTCTATGGTATAGGCTTCACTTGCCTAGTTCTGAACGAACGTTTTCCTCCGAGCGTCTTCAGACAGAATGGAGCTCGTAGTCTCGGAGTACTTCACGACCGTAGCAGACGCGTTGCAGACGGTCGTGACGAAGGTTTCCCAGGATGGTGGAAGACTGCTCATCAGCAATAGAGCTTTTAGCTCGTCATCGATCGTCATACCTTGTGCTGACAGCTGGGAAATGATTCCTTCGTAGTCGTTCAGATAAGCCGCGATCGAATCCGATTCTTCCATCCGTAAGTTGTAAAGGCGCCGTATGAGATAAATCTTCGTAGCGGCCACCTTCTTTTCGTAAGTGTCCGACAACGTCTTCCACAATTCTTTCGATGTCGTACACGACTGAACCGTGTAATACACGGATTCAGACACATGCATCCGGATTTTTGCGCGAGCTACTCGGTCCAGTTTCGTCCTTAAGTCCGCCTTGTATGTTGCCGGAGCCATGTCGTGCTCTATCAGATCGATGTAGCCGCAGACTATGAGATAGTCTTGCATCTGTTCTTTCTAGAAGTTGAAGTTCGTCTCGTCGAACTTCCTTATGCTCATCTCGGATGAGCCGGATGTTGAAGCCATTTGTCGGGAGGGCTTGTATGTACTTCTGCTCGAAGTGGTTACGATCGTGAGTGAGTACAACTGCACTACAGTCTACCCGAATACGATCTAACCGAGTTGAGCACGAACGTAGAAGTTCTGTTCGAAGTGACTACGATCGCGGGTGAGTACGACTGCTCTACAGTCTACCCGAATGCGATCTAGCCGAGTTGAACACGAACTTGTGGGGGACGGAAGCTCTGCCAAAGTGGTTACGACTACGGATGAGTATGACTGCACTGCAGTCTACCCGAATGTAGTCTAACCGAGTTGGACACGAACTCCGTAGTTCTGCCCGGAGTGATTACGACCACGGGTAAGTACAACTGCACTACAGTCTACCCGAATGTGGTCTAATCGAGTTGGGCACGAACTTTGTAGCGAACCACGGCTCTACTCGGAGCGGACACAAGTACTCCCGAAGTGAGTACAAGCCGTGTCGCTAAAGTTCGCATTGACGTCGGACTTATACGCCTAGTCTGTAGAAGAACGAGTCGTGAAGACTCTTCCGAAGCGGATTTCGGCCAAAGTACTTCTACACGGAGTGAGCAAAAGCCACTAGCTCTGCCCGAAGTGTGTACGAAGCACTGTCGAAGAGAGCACGACTGTCGAAATCGTGATCTAGTCGTACACTGCACAAACTAGACCGCGAGAAAACGTTTTACTGCAGGCTGTAGTAAAACGGTCGTAACTCCCTGTGGGTTGCTCCAAAATCAGTTCCGTATCTCTTGTTCTCTCCCTGACGTCGAGAGGAACACAATGATGTGTCGTACGGCAGAAGACGTCGTCGAAAACTCTCAGTATATAGAAGTCTTTGCACACCGGTCGGAAGTTACGGATGGCCGGAACTGTCTTGAATCTTTTCTATACCGCACGTTCTTGACGTCCACGCGAAGTAGAATACAGCAGGAAGACAGGAGCAGCAGATGATGGCCTGCAGCGGACGAACCGCGCTCTGATACCAAATGTTGTGGAAGGTCGTCAGGCGGAACAAAGCGCTGGCTCCCAGCAGTATGGTGGAGGCATCAAGAAGAGGGTTGAAATTGAGAGAAGAGCAGATTTGAAGGAGGAGACTTCAGATCTGAACCAGACAAAAGTGGCGGCCAAAGACAGGAGAGAGTGGGAGAGAGAGATAGGCACAAAATGGAACTACCATTAACTAAAGTTGGAGCAACAAACTTTGGACGACCATACAAGCCTGATATTTACCTAGGCTAGGGCTCACGTCATTCTGGCATATTACATATATGGCCCGTCCACTTATGGACAGTGTGAACACGGCCATTAGATGCCCGCATTTGACAGCGGGTGCTCAAGACCTTGAGCAAAACCTTGAGCTAAGTGGCGCTTCATCACCTGTTGACACTGGGGTGACACACACCGACCTTAGGTCTAGTAATCTGTCACTAGGGTTAGATATTTGCGACAATAATAACCCTAGTGAGTATTGTCCTTCTCCGTAAATATTTTTTTGTTTTTTGTATAGACTTTAGTTTAATTATATTTTCATTTCAAGTTTTAACTTCAATTCTATAATTTGATTGGCTAAAAATATGATTCAAAATATTCAATTTATTGTCAAAAAGTCCAGCACCCGATTATCCTACATCCATATACGTATTACTAAACATGCAGAAAATTTGTAGCAAACACGCACTAAATTAGCATTAATATGTCCGACAAATGAGCAGTAAATCAATAGTTTAAATGTAGCAAAATTGCAATATATAAGCATCTAATTTTCAGTAAATTATCGTCTAATTTGCAGTAAATTAGCGTCAAATTTCTACTAAAAATAGCATCAAATTTTCAGTAACACTTGCGTAAATTTTGTAGAAAAACTTGCATAAAATTTGCAAAAGAACCCATGAAAAACTTGATGTAGTAAAGCTCGCGTAAAAAATGCAATAAAACGCGTGTCAATGTTGGAGTACCCGTCACCTAAAAGATGTCCCGACAAACCTACAGTAAAGCTAGCATAACACAAGCAGCAAATCTCGTGCCAAAGTTACAATAACAAGCGTGTAAAAAATGTAATAAAACTCACGACAAACTTGCACTAACAATAGCATCAAATTAGCAATAAAACTTGCGTCAAATTAGCAGTTCGATTCACGTCAAATTTGTAGTAAAATTCGTTGTTGCCGAGCAATAAATAGTGCAGCAATATAGTAGTAAATATCACGGCAAATATCACGTTAAATATGTAGTAAATTGAGAATCAAAGTTGTAGTTAAATTTACGTCAAAGTTGTAGTTAAATTTGCATCCATGTTGTAGTAAACCTTGTATCAGGGAAGTAGTAAATTTCGCAGCAAAGAAGCAATAAATATAGTGTGAATAACACAACAACTTTGCGGTAAAAGACATAGTAAACTCATAGCAAAATTCACACATATCTCGCGGCAAAACTCGTGGTAAAATCCCTAGAAATATCGCAACAAATCTTGCAGCAATGGTCGCAGTAATACATCAAAATAAAACTCACGGTAAAGGTCACAACAAAATTTACAGCAACTGCGCAACAAAATTTTTTGTTGCGCATTTTTTTAAAGTTTTGCTGAACAAATTTGGCGACAAAATACACGACAAACTCGCCAATACCTTGTAGTGAAGTGTGTCAGTACATATTTCCTACGTATCGATTTATTATCTTGTAATGCGTAACAATACACGTCGTTAGGGATCTTAGTCGTACTACTTGACTCTGTACCATTATGATCCAGCTACCTGTTTTAGTAATATTACGGATTACTATGTAACTTCGTAATATTACAAGCAACAACTTTATTCAAAGAAACAAAAAGTAGAGTGTTAATAACAGTGTCTTAAGCGAAGATATCTATTTGTCACGATTAGTTAGACAGGGTTGCCCATTGGTTCCTTACCTCTTTCTTTTTTATGCTAAAGCATTACATCTATTCATATGAGAAGAGTGCAACCACATAAAAAGGAATAAGATTGCCAAACCAGTTAAAGGAAATAATTGACGTAGAATTTGTTGATGCTACCAGTTTATTTGTAGAAGGCTTAGTTGACAATCTCAAGAATGTTGAAAATGCTTTGGCAGGATTCTATAAAGGGTCAGGTGCCAACATAAAATGGCGCAAGTCAATAGCATTATGGGTTGGCAACGATGCCATTCCAAGATGGAGCCCTAAACCATAATTTCTTTGGATCCCAAAGGGTGAAACCGCTAGATACTTAGACTTGCAAGTGGACATAAACATTCAGCTAGAAAGACAAATTCAACCATTGTTTAAACTTCGACAAAAGCTGATGTTTTGGAGAAATGCTAAACTTTCCTTGGTAGGAAGAGCTATTATAGCTAACCATATTTTGTTATCTTCTATCTAGTATGTAATATTAGGATGACTCTTTAACTAATCTTGTCTCACTCAAATTAAATGGATGATTAGAAACTTCCTTTGGGCTGGAAAGGTAGACGAAGATGCAAGAGCAAAGGTAACATGGTCCACCATCATGCTACCAAAGACGAAAGGAGGTTTGGGCATAGTGGACCCTCAACAGCAATGTCATGCGTTACTTGGTAAATTTATTCTATGCAGATTGATGCTTATAGGTGGACCCTGGAAAGAACTATTGCTCTAGAGAACGAAAGGGCTTACACCAAGAACAAGAGATACATGGCAATTAAGTGCAAGATGGCTGGTGGAAATACATCAAATGACTCATTTTTCCAAATCTTATGAGGATAAATTCATGAGGAACTTTCCAAACTTGGGAAAAGCTAACAATCAGCTTGCAAATACTAGGGCCTACTGATGTGGAAGAGGCAGTTCATCAACCTTTGATATGGAATAGTAGGTTCACAGACTAATATGGGCATATGTTTGGAGGAAGTTCAAAGCTCAATTGGTGTAACATGGCCAACAAACTTGCAACGTCTATGGCTACATGGAGAAATTTTTTAAGGTTACGTGAAAAAGAGCTATCTCAGATCTTAAAAAGTATCAGGGGAGGAAAAACAATGAGAGATGACTTGTTAAGAGGCAAGTGGAGAGAACAAGATGGCAGTAGGACTACTACACTAATGTGGACAACATGGTTTGATGACTATAATAAGACAATTGTAATACATTGCAACCTACAAAATGACATACCAATGATCTATAAATTGAAAGACAGTGGATTAATTAAGAGAATAGAGGCGTGAGACTTGGAATATGGTAATCCAGAACGGGTTCGAGTTAGGATTATCCAATGGAGGAACAACAAATGGCAAATAGACCCCCCTCCCAATAAAATATCCTAGGATTCGAGAATATGGATACATGAAGGCAAACCTTTGCGACGAATTTCGAGGGATCCAAGGCTGGTTATTTGGGATAAAGGGAATAAATACACAAAAGAAGGTTCCTCAAATTTTTCAATATATAGTGCAAAAATAGGACGTGCAATCATTATGAAGGCTAAGGAAAATGTCCCTGCACCAAAACATTTGTGGTTGAACTATGATTTGGATGATTTGTTTCTCTCTATCTTTTGGCAACGATTTTAGAAAAGACAATATTTTAAGAGGATCTTGATGTTACAATGGATGATTATTCATCAAGCCATTGTAGTGGGTGAATGGCCGAGCAAAATGGGACAACCAACGACATGTAAGAGATGTGGAGCAGTATCAAAATCTCAAATCCATTGTCTCTGGAAATGTTCGAGGTCAATACAAGTTTGGCAAAGAGTATTAGTCCCAATGACACCTTCACCTAGGGCTCTACAGTGTGGTCAACACTCAAAACTAAGGCCTCGTACTATGAAATGGACAAATCCAGTTTTGCATGGCACATGCGAGAAGGGAAAGTCATATAAGAGAGTCCTTCAGCTCTAGGTATTGATTAGGACACCAACACCCACTTTAGACAAGTATTGGGAGTTACTAAGCAGTGTAACCATTTGGCATACATGGTGCGACAAGTGCATAGTAGTATTTGAGGATATATTAGTTGCTCTTGGAGGAAACGGTAAAAAAGAAATAGATAAAAATGTGTTTCTCCTTGCGAAGCCAATATTAAGCCCTAGAGGGATCTCCAAATAAAATAACTATAATCAAGCTTAACTTTCTCATATTACGGAGAAATTTTTTATGTCTTTGAAGGCGACCTATTAAACCCTAAATCCAATTTCTCACCATGTTGGCTTTTTCCATTAAGGAAATTTATCTTCATACATCTAGGAGATATGGAGCACAAGTGTAGAAATATGGATAGACCTATCTCTCTTTCTAGGTAATCACATGCCAATGGGCTACATTTATTGTGTAAAATTTTAATATTACTAATAACTAATCTTATTTGTGGAGTAAGAAAAAAAAAGCTAGAAGATTGTATTTGTAAATATCATTGTGCTCTCATATACGAGACGTGAATAAAGAAACATTATTGTATGTTAGGTGTCATGGATCATAGTTTAAGATGACATTAATATATCTTTTTTCTTCCTTTTTGCCTCAACCTTCTTCCATTGTTTGCATGCCACTTCAAATTGTAGTTTCATATCTTCCCTTTCGTGCCTCCATCTTACTTGGAAATCTTTAATCATTGTCGTGTACATCATTTTATTGCAACTTTGGTGAGAACCTACTCCAACATAGCTTGTTTGGATGACAAATTGATATAAAGTAGGGTTGATGAAGCTTCAAATATCCCTTTCCACATTAAATATGAATAAAAAATAATGACTACTCTTTTATGTCTAGTAGAAGACTATATCAATAGTGGTGGTGGTGGCGATGGTAGTAGTAGTAGTAGTAACAAGAGCAATGGCATGTTCGAATACAAATATGATGGGCTAGCTGCTTTAATTTTGCATAAACTTAGTCTACAGTAGGCAAGACAAGCAAGCTTACATCGAGGCCCACCAGTGACGCTAAATAACACGTTGGATGTAAGAAGGAATGAAGTGGTTCATCACTGCGTACCCATGTCTCATTTGACTTATTAATTGATTTCACAACATGTGGTCAAGGCCGTATATGTATATATGTATGCATCAGGAAGAAAAAGCAGCACCGCAACGAATGGATCTAGTTCTTCATCTTTAAGCCATCCATACATCCACAGACATACATAGATCATCCATACACACATCATACATCCACCCACGCACACATACATACATCGTCGATACATCTACACACACATACATAGATCATCATCCATACATCTACACACACATACATAGATCATCCATATACATCTGCAAACACATGAGCATCCATCCATCCATCCACCATACTTTCGTGCACACATACAAAGATCATCCATACATCCGCAAACACATATGTAGAGCAATCATCGATACATCCATGCACACATACATCCGCAAACACTTACGCAGAGCATCCAGCAATACATCCGTGCACACATGCATAGATCATCCATACATCCGCAAACACATACACTGAACATCCATCCATACATCCATGCACACATGCATAGAGCATCCATACACCCGCGATCACACACATAGATCATCCATCTACATACACCCGCGATCACATACATAGATGATCAATGTACATACATCCAGACACATCCGCATGGTCCATACGCATGGTGTGCATGTCGCCGTCCCCATGTGGATGTATATTCCCTTCCGCGATCCTCCTCCTCCTCCTCCTCCATATGTAGCCTGGGAGAAGAAAGAAAAGGCTTGTGGCGGCTTCATCGTTATCTCCCTCCTTGGATCGATCAGACACCCATCTTGCTCCCAAAGCTCTTTCTTCAGGTATGCCTTCTTCCAGATCTCGTACACCGCCCACAGATGAAGAGACGAATCGACCGGCAGAAATTGCATCGTCCTCATGAATCTAGGAGATTGGTGCCATTGCCATATCTCGCTTGGATCATCTCCTACTGTTCTGCAAATGGGCAAGAACGCTGGAGATACAGATCTTTTGCATCTCTTTTCCAAAGCTTTTTCTATGGTTCCTTGACACCGCTCTAGATCGATGTAGAGGAAATTGATTTGGTTTATAAAGCCATGTCTTTCGGTTGTGCATCCGAAATGTGCCAATGCTTAGTGTAGCTCAGCCATACCAACTTCAGAACACTTCAAAAGCAACGGGGTTACTATTCTCTGGTCAATTTGCGGAGATTTTATATGGTTGCATAGCACATAGTCCAGTTCATATTGAAGGATAGAGGCTCTTACGAAGTGTGTAGTTTATATCACTCTTTCAGATTATAAAGTTTTCTTATAATCCTTAGCATCACACTAGTTCGGGCAAGCACTACAAATGTTTAGATGTGTCTAAGCTTCCAGAACCGATAGATCAGATGCAGCAGCTTTTTTGAATTTAAGATCGATCCATCTTCTTCGTGGAGGAAATCGAGAATCAAGTTTCAAGTGCATCACATTTGTAGATTTTATGGCAATGTTTTATCTGCATAGAAATGTCTACACTCCGTACACAGAAATCAATAGTCAAGTTTTATCTACTATCTGTTGATCTGTGCAGTGGTGTTAAATTGGTTGTGTTCAAGATTTTTTCAGTTCTAGTGCAACAGAAAATAGCAAATGAAATTCAATGGATGATGATAAGTATCTGGCAATAACTAGTTGGTGAAACTTATGGCTATAGGTTTTGCTAGGTCATTTGAATGAGACAGTGTGTTGGTTCATAAGAAACCGGTAACCACAAATGTTCTGTACTCCCTCTCATATGTTCATGCACAATTCATAAGAATGGAGGCTAGCTTTCTGTAAAGGATAACATAGTCTCCCCTCAACTTAGGAATTGGGAATGTCATTGAAGAAGAGCAGAACCAAACGGCATGCACCGCTTACCCCAGCAGAGGAGGAAGCCAAGGTGACACTGTGGCTATGAATAAAATTTTAAGCTTGTTTTGAAGGAGGATTCCTAATATATTTATGCTTAACTTCTTGATGTTTAGTTAATTGAGTTTCGGAGCTCCATAGGCTCGTTGGGTGGGCGCACCGCGCTCTTCTGTACAGATGCATGTCTCTATCGGTACTTGAGGGCAAATAACTGGAGCCTGAAGAAGTCCCGTAAGATGTTACGTGAGACTGTCATCTGGAGGTCCAAATACAAGCCAGAGGATATCAAATGGGTATGCATTTTGACATTCTCCCTTCTCTCATTCTCTTGTAAACTATTTGTTTCATCTTCATTTAACCACCTTATCCTATATATTATTTTCCGAACCAAAATCTGATGACCATGTGTGTTATACAGGATGAGATAGCCAAAGAAGCAGAGACGGGAAAAATCTACAGAGCTAGCTTTTGTGATAGAGAAGGAAGAACAGTCCTCATAATGCGGCCATCAGTTCAGGTATCTTAAGAAAGATGATGTTGATTAGACACTTATATCTTTGTTTTTATATTTCGCTATATTGCTGGTTGGGAGTGGTTGTGTGAAATAGAAAGCCTCGGAAACAATAGAACAGACTTTATGTCAAACTGTCAACATTCTCTGACGCACAGCAAAGATGGAAATAATATCTTGGTTAGTTTATATCCTCTGCAATACAGTGAAAATATAAACATTTGCTCTACGAAAATCTGAGTTTCTGATGTAGATCTCGAAATAGCTTTGAAGTATAATGTACTCGGCTCCCCAATATCCATATCAACAAGAATCCTCAAATCTGACATGTTCAAATAAAGTTGCCAATTACCAAACAGCGTCAGCTTTGTATATGCAACTGATAACAAAAATTAGCCTTTGGAGATAATTAGTAGGTGAGTTATTTGTAACCTGATGATTTGTGGAATCTTTAGTATATGTTTTTGCTCCAAAATTGTGGTTGTTTGTGGACAAAGATTTCAAATTTATTAACGCCCCTAGATGTCCCATGTTGCCATGGATTGTTTAACTAGATTTATTGTAGCTATATGCTGATTATGTGAGTTATCTGTAAACTGGGTGACAAGCGAAAATTTCAAAATCTGTTTTTTTTCCAATATGGTGGCTGCTGTGGACGACTTCATGGTAGAATTCCAATCTATCAACCCGCTGCTAGGAATTGTTTAGCCAGATTGATTGTAGCAACATGCTGGTTAGGTGAACTCCAATGTTAGACATTTCTAAAAGGCTACAGTAGGCTAGCGATCTTGGACATGATATAGTGGAAATGGCAAATAAAGGCAGAAAGGAGTTTCGGATCTTTCATGGAATGTGAAGATACTTTACTCACCTTCTAGAAAATAGGATATAAAAGTAATTGGAGGAAAAAATTGTAATAGAGTGAGCATTTCTAGAGAATTCAATAGAAATTTGGGAATATGAAAGATACTTTTTGGCAAATATCCATTAACTGAACAAACCAAGCTGTTATGGGCAAAGCACAACAAGAACGAGAATTGTTTCTCTGATCGTGAATTAGGCGATGAAAATTTAAATGAAGTCTTGAGCTGCCCTATTGCAGTGCGCAGCACTTTGTAAAGATGTGTATGCATGTAAGAAGGCCTGAGGATATATCCATCTTGAGACATGTGTAGGAAAAGGCCCTTATATTGCGCCATCTTTTTATCAAGAGGTGTCATGGGGCTGATCCATTTCCTTTCATTATTCAATTTACTCATATCTGCCTGGATCACTCTATTCCTTTCCACTTTGGTCATTTTTAGATGTGTGTTTGCTGATAATATTATGTATGTTTGCTGTGCTAGAACACGAATAATCTCGAAGGACAGATGAGATATCTAGTGTATTGCATGGAAAATGCAATCATGAACTTGCCTCCTGATCAGGAGCAAATGGTATGGCTTGTGGAGTTTGAAGGCTGGAATATGTCCATGCTACCTGTAATGACAGTGAAAGAGACGGCACATGTTCTACAAGATCATTATCCAGAGAGGCTTGCATATGCTATTCTATACAATCCCCCAAAAATCTTTGAGGCTTTTTGGAATGTAAGTTATTCATTGCGTTGCTGTTACTTACAATGTCCATCCATCATTGTTTCTTTAATGGATTTTGTATAGCAGTTTCTATAGCAGTATTTGAAAGTGTTTAGCTAACTGTCCATAACTTTCTTTTCAGATTGTGAAACCTTTTCTTGACCCAAAAACACAAAAGAAGGTGCTGTTTGTATATCCGGATAACGAAGAAAGTACAAAGCTTATGGAGAGCCGTTTTGACATAGATCAGCTGGAGTGTGCATTTGGAGGGAAGAATCCTGTAACTTTTGACAAAGAGAAATATGCAATTGCTATGAAAGAGGATGATATCAAATTTGCTCCTTTTTTGCAAAGTTTATCTTCTTTAAACTTAAATACAGGTGCACAAGCTGTTTCGTGCTCCAATGGGGCAGAATAACCAGATATCAACAAAAGAAAATAATCAACCATAAATGATTAGAAAACATTTGTTAAATTTTGCAAACCATTCAACATTTTAGACTGAGTGGAGAAGCTGTCTAAAGATAGAACAGGTTTCCACAAGAGTTTGGGAGGTTTGAATTTCATTTATGCAAGCTGTTGAGAAAGCAGACAGCTTTTGAAAGCTTGTTTCAGTAATGTATTAATCCGTTTGAACTGTTTTAGTACTAGGATAGCAAAACTAATGGTGCATGTGAAAAAGACAAGTTTTGATTGTTGAAAACAGACATTGTGCTTTTATAAGGTGTGCAATTGTGGCTTTGTATCTTTGCTAGCAGCACATTTGTGTATTTGAATCTCTCTTCCAAAGTGATATTCTGAATGGTTCAATCGAAAGAGTATCCCAATATGAATTACTATTTCCAGAAGAAACGAGCGTGAAAACTCAGACTATGTAGATGCTTCTTTGTCTATACAAATGCTAATGTCAGAGAAGTCTTTTATGAAGCTGCAATTTTAAAACAATGAAATTTATATAGCAGTCGAAAACAATCAATCGAACATAATCAAATCAAAATGAATTAAAACTCACCGTGTTTTTGGTTTAGAAAAGGATTTATGGGATCAACAATGGTCTGAAAAGATGTGAATTATTTGATGGTTAAAAAACCAATGAAGGAAATTGTTGTGTGTTATTGTCAATTTTATGCCTTGATGAATCGATTAGTTGGATTCATTTGACGATTGATTGATTAGTTAATTGGATGGGATGGGCCAATGAGCATGAGAAAGAGATGTTAGTTTTTAAAACAGAAACCATGATCGATGGGAACAGAAGCCTCATCCATAAAGTAATGTGAACCTTGTCCCATTTCTTTGCCAAAATAATCTGCATGACTAATTCAACCAGTTCCATGGAATAATATCATATAGATGAATGGTTTAGAAAGGTTCAAGAACTTACATCCATCTCAACCATCTAAGGCTGAAAGAAAATGCATTTATGCGTGAAGTGTTTCCTTTTACTCCATGTCAACATTCAATTCATGATAAGAATTAGTTATGATTAGGTATGCAAAGGTATGCAGTTCAAATATAGTGACATTATGTACCTTTATGAAAGCCGTTCTTTAGTAATTATGGCCATTGTCATACTTCTGTGACCAATATAACATCATGGTCAAGGGATTTAGCCGTAATGGTTTACTTTGCCATTAATGAGTTCATAGTTTATTGTGAATTGTGGGTATAAGTCTGTAAGGTTGGTTGAGCACAGCCATCAATTTATGCTATACAGTTATAAACTCAAGTGGATCAAATCCTCGAAAATAATAACCTTGCCATTTGAAGTTTTCTCCGGATATATTGTGATGTTCGCCGACAAGTGTCACGTGAGCGGCTCGAGGGCATAAGCAAAGCGAGGACAACGTAGAGTAAGTGCGACTAAGGCACCGAAGAGTAAGCAGGATAAGAATCGTTAGGGCAAGAGGAGGGTTGAGAGCGAGAAGAGCAGAATGGACATACACAAAGAGGAGCTTACAAGATGCCTTTCTCATTCGACTAGGCTACCTTTTATAATGGATACATGGGCTGATTGTTCACTGGCTCAGCCAAAAGTCCAACAGTTAGGTTGATTGTTCACTTGCTAGAAGGTCAACATGTACTAACACTAGGCCAACTATTCAGTTGCTCAGCTGGAAGTTCAACCGGCACCACACTTCTCCCCTCCATACGTGCAATGCATGGCTCCATACAAATCACGTGGGTTGAGGTGGTAGTGTCGTGGCCTATGTGATACAACTGGTACATATTAACACAAATGTGTTTCAAGACACGGTAGGGGCCTAACCAACAATGCACGAGTGATTCACTCAGGCCCTTTCGTTTAATGGGGTAGTAGACCCACACGAGGTTGTTGGGCTGGTCCATTACTTCTTCGCGGTGTCATTATTGTTTTTGGGCGACTTGAATGTTCTTGGTGATGGTGTATCGCATTGTAGGGTGCAATTCTATAGATCCAGCAATCAGCAACATTTTTATGGGTGGGAGCATCCTTGGGGCAAATATCGGGGCTTGATCTCTATGGGGCAGCAGGAAGGGGAGGGTCTCACTCGAACAGGGCGCGGAAGGGACTAACCTGTGTGGAAGCTTGTACCATCATATAGTAGGGCGTGCACGGTGAAAGGGAGCAAGTTATCCCAATTTTCATGGATGAAGGCGTGAAACATGTGTTTGAGGTTACGGTTCATGCGCTCTGTGAGTCCATTGTACTGCTGGTGGTATGGAGATATAAACAATTGTTGGATGCCGGGTTGTGTCACGATAATTTAGGGCACCTCTCCCATGAATTGTTTGCCTTGATCCGATAGGAGCTGCTTGGGACATCTATGTTGTAGGATGACCTGTTTCAAGAGAACGTTAGCTACTGTATGGGCAGAGCCATCGGGTATGGCAAAGGCCTCACACCATCGCATCAAGTACTCCATGATCAATCACTATTATGCATTTGTTGCCATCAGGCGTTGTTGGTAATGGGCCTGGCCTGTAAGGTCCCAACCTATGAGCTCAAATGGTTCAGGGACATTGATGGAGATCAATAGTCCTAATTGTTATGGATGTGCCTTAATAGATTGGCAAACTTGACAAGTGTGTAGATGGTTCAATATGGATTGTCGCATCTTCAGCTAGTAGTATTGAGTTCTAAGCTTGTGAAGCACTTTGTAGAAGCCCAAATGCCCCGACACAAGATGGTCGTGGTGCAATTCAAGGTAATTCGTCCATAAAGCCATAGATGCAAAGCTCTTGGCTGCGATTGAGGTAATGGACAATGTTGTTGATAAGCATAAATTTCCTAGTGGCTTGGAGATTAGATAGTTGGCAGATTTGATGAGCGAGTTCTTGAATTGTGGGCTGCAAGTTGTTCGGCGGTCAGTGGGAGTGCTAGTGTGGGGGTGTATATTGTATCACTTTGTGCTCCGGTCAAGAAAAACTGTTTGTGATTGTGTTCTGCATTCCCTTGTGGAACTCCAAGGTGAACGTGTATTCCTGCAAGGCGAGGGCCTATCATAGTAATCGCTCAGGGAGGTGGGACTTGAGGAGGAGGCTAAGGAGGGGTTTGTGTTCAGTTTCAACCACAATGCAAGAGTCGTGGACATAGGGATGGAATTGTTGGAAAGCCCACACAATAACAATGAACTCTTTCTCCGTAGTCAAGTAATTGGCTTCCGATCACAAGGCGGCTCCGCCTATGAAGGCCACTGGGTGGAGCTAGAGGTTATCGTCGAGCTGGAACAATGCTGCTAGCCCGTGGTTGGAGGCATCAGTATGTATATGGAAGGGCTTATTGAAATCGGGGTGAGCCAATACTGCTCTTGATTGGGTGAGTTCCTTAACTCGTTGAAAGCTTTGTTGGCAAGCAACTATCCATTGATGTCGCACTTGTTTCCTCAAGAGATGTCGAAGTGGGTATGTGATGGAAACTAAGTTTGGCATGAATCAGAGGGAGAAGTTGACGAGGCTTAGACGCGTTGAAGGCTCTTGACAGAGGATGGTGGTGGGTAATTTATCACAACCGCAAGCTTCGAGGGATCTATCCATACACCTGATGCAAAGATCACATAACTAAAGAAACTTGAGTTCCGTGCCTTCCCATCTGCACTTCCGAAATTGCATCTAATACCTTTAAGTGCTCTATCCATGTTCATGTGTGGACTAGGATGTCGTCTAAATAAGTGATGACCTTGCCCTTTTCTATAAGGTTAGCAAAGATAGCATGCGCCATGCGTTCAAAAGTACTATTAGCGTCAAAGAGACCGAAGGGCAACTTACAAAACTGAAAGAGACCATTGGGCGCATGAAATGTTGTCTTCTGCCTATTCTCATGGCATAGTGGTATCTGCCAATACCCCAAAGCAAGATCAAGGGAAGAAAAGAAATGAGATTTACCCAGCGTGTCAAGAAGGTCATCAATCCGGGGTAGCGGGTACGTGTCGTGTATTTTTACTTTGTTCAACTGGCAGAAGTCGATGTAGAAGCGGAAAGAACCATCCTCCTTACGAACCAGGTGGGGCTTCGAGACCCATGCACTATTAGATGGCTCTATTATGTCATGTTGCAACATATCCTGGAAGGCAGCTTGGATCTGTTGTTGCTCTAGTGGGGATCTACAACGAGATTCCATGTATATTGGTCGTGTTACATTTGTCTTAATCACACTGCCTATTTGTACGCCGAATAGGCTGGCTGCTAAAAACCAACAGGCTCAAGCTGCTTTCTGCCCAACCTCTTCTTCTTCTTCCTTAAACTAAATTGAGAGATTTAAGGCCGAATCAAAAAGTCAGAAAAAGTTTCCGACGGCCGTAACAGCTCGCAACTTCCTGGCCACCTGCGTCTTTCGACGTGAGAGCTAACCAGATTTTCCTGAAGAAAAGCTAGTTGGACGAGGAAACAAATAGGTGAAGGTGTCGTCGGGTTGCGGAAGAGGGCAAAGTGCTTTTGCAATAGACAACGGATGTCTTAAAGGCGTATTATGCGCGGCTCCATGGTTACTTGTGTGTTGACCACCTTGGGGTGTGCAAATGGGTTGGTGAAGATAGGTATGGGCAAGGCGTAAGGTAGTACCAAATGTTTGCTATCAAAGCATGTAGTTGGGCGTGGCTACGAAGGAATCAATCACATCCTAGAGTTATTGGGAAGAGTTGTTGTAAGACATAAAACGAGTGTGTGAAAGTTAGGTTGGATAGCGAGAAACGATAATGTGCTTGTGTGTGTGAGTGATATATCTTCTGATTATCCCCAAAGAGGACCTATGTGGGTGGCACTTCTGAGGTGGCTAGGTGTATGTGTTGGCTGATTGAGGAGATACTACTTCCGAAGTTAAAAAAACTTCATGGTCACTATCTCCGATTTGGGCAATTGTAGAGGAGATGAGGCAACCAGAGGATGACGAGGCTTAGATGCAGGTTCGCCGAGCCTCTTGCAGCGTCCCATCTACAAGTTTCCTGGGAGTTCAACAAGAGAGGCAACATCCATGAGCTGGATATTGGCGGCCAATGCAATGTAGACTTGGACATTTTGGTGTTGTGACGGAGGCGTGGCCATAGGAAGAAAAGTTTCATCTCTTCTAACATGGTGGGATCTACACGAAGGAGCAATTGATTGATTTCGACAGCGAACTGGGCCACCGGTTTGCTTGGTTGCTACTTCAAGCTAGTTAACTGTTGGAGAGCAGTTTGCGTGACGTATTGGTGTGCAAAGTTTGGTATCAACACTTGCCAATTGGTCTTAGTTGCATATGGTTGCTAGATGTACTATGTGGCTGCCACATTATTGAGTAGGGTCCTAACCTCCAAGGCCTTGTAGTCATCCGTCCAAAGGTGGTACTGGTGACGTTCTCTAGGTGATCTAGCCACATGAGAACATGCATTAGAGACCCATTGACAATAGATTACAATGACTGCCACAGCTTGGAGTGGTGCCAGATGTGGCGTTTTTTACAGTGATTATAACTAAGCATCAACAAAGGGGCTGCAAGACATAGATGGATGAGTGATTATAACTTTTCTTGAAGTCAATGATCATCTTTGATGCCACAATGTCTTTAAGGAACTAGGTTATTCCTGATCCATTGCCCCACAAAGCAGTAGCCCAACACCATGCCATATCCGCCGATGAGTAAGGTCACGTATGGCAAAAATTGTACATAGCCATCCTCACTCTCTTCAACGATTGAATTGCATGGAAAACGATGGCATACATTTCATGTTATTCTGTAATAGACAGCGGACAGCAGAGATTGGAGAGAAATGGGCCTGCTAAAGACAATGCTGGAACATGAGAAAACTGTCTCATAGATTCGAGACCGATAGTCCATTGTACTTTTCGGAACATAGTGCATAAGATAGTTTCACCTCGAAAAATAATACAGCACACCATTAGGCATATAGAAATTGAGAACTTTGACCATTAAGTAGGCTCTAGCTTCACTCCTGAATCATGCATGCCTTACAAAGTAGTTTGCTTATCTTCATTAGTCTGCGCCGTACAAATGATTGTTTTTTTAGCTTGATGGATCACCAGTGGCAGCCAATAAACTGCATGCTTCCAGTGGATCAAACTTCATTGCTTCTTAAGATAGCAATTCATTTCATAGATAGATCTTTCAAGGGTTAATCAGTATTAAAGTTTTGTCAGGGGAAATCACCATCGAAGGCCCCAAGAGCTTTCATGTCATCCATAAAAGCAGAGTAAGATTCATCAATACTTTGTGGTTTTGGGGTAGGCTGCACTGATGAAACTTTAGGCACATTGATGACTGTATGAGACGAAGCTATAGATGGTTTAGGCTTCAGCTTTTGCACACTCTCCCTTCGCACAAGCACAGATGCTGGTACCTGTTGTCACAAACATTATTTGAAGGAAAGAAATACTGTGTTGATTTGACTAAACTGATCATTTGGAAGAAACAGCAGACAGCCCTAAATGTTTTTTCTACTACATTACCCCGCGGTTTACAGAAATTACAGGACTTATGTACTCTAGTAATTTATGAAAACTTTGGGGTGTTCTAGTAATATTCAGAGCTGTAAGGTTGTCTGTATCAGTCAAAGAGAGTGAATGAGATCATACCATTGATGTGAGCTCAGGAGTGTGTTGAGCAAGAGGCCGCTTCACAACCGTTGGAGCAGCAGACTTTACAAAGGATGTCTTAGAAGAAGCCTTCCCCACCTCATCCAAAGAGGACTTACTATCCGTTGATACTACTCTAGGAAGTGGAGCGCCAGGTATTCCAACAGGTGGCCTTGTTAGAGGTGGCGGTGGTGGCAGTGGCGGAAGTGGTATTCCAAGCGGCTGTGATGGACCCATAGGTATTCCACTAGGCATCATTCGAGGAAAGGATGGTCCCGTCAGAGGTGGTGGAAGTGGAGGCCTCAAACCAGGTGGTGGGGGTGGTGGTGGAAGCCTTACAATGCTGCTGAGTGGAAGCATTTCTTGAGAATTCACTGTCCTGATCATCCCTGGAGGTGGAGGGGGTGGTGGCAATGGTAAAGAACTGATAGATTTTTGGGTTGATGGTTGCAGTAGCGGTGGCAGTGGCGGTGGAGGAGGTGGTGGTGGTGGTGGTGGTGCACTCTTATCCTGATTTTCTTCATTGCTTTGTTCAATTTTCCCTTCTTGAGCAGACAGGGATACCTAAATCCCAAACCAGATTAACTTTATTAACGTCACTTGCTATCATGTATCAAAAAACTTGAGCAAGGTTATTTGATCCATTATATTTCTGGGATTGCAGGTGAAAAGTTTTAAGAGTGCTAAACTGAATCAGGTTACTATATTTTGGGGTTAAGATTCATAACCAATTTCTTTGTACGAAGTAAGAAATAAAACATGGTTCTTGAGACATTCCAGAAAACATACCCAATCCTGAGCACTCGCAGAACCCCCGCTAATCTTTTCACCAACATCATCAACTCCCAACGGTTTCACAGCTCTTGAAATGTCTATTGTTGTACCAGTACCTGTACCTGGTGGAGGAGGTTGCATTTGCCGTAGAGGAGGAGGTGGTAATAATACTTGAGGTCGAACTTTTGGAGGCGGCCCTGGAGGAGGTGGTGGTGGGAGAGGTAGAGCTGGAACTGTTGAGCCACCTGGGCGAGGTGGAGCAGGTGGCGGTGGTGGCACAGGAACCAATAATGGGATCAATGTTGGCTCTTCAGCAGAAGAGGTTCCACCTTCAGCCATCGGCAATGGTGGCGGAGGTGGAATTGGTATTGTCATCTCTGTATCTATATCCCCAGCTTCTGAAAGGGGATTGCTTGAACCTGCATACTGGAGGGTATGAGTAGACTAGAATATAAACAAACAATGACAAGGTTTACAGTACAGGGAAACATCTTCATACCATAAGATCAATCAAGAATACCTGCAGCAGATTTATACATTGGAGGCTTTCCAGGGGGTGGTGCCCCAGTTGGGTTTAACGTAGGATGGAAGTAGATGGAATCCTGCAAATTTATAAACAATAGGCTCTCAATAAATTCCATATCATGAAAACTAAAGGGCAGTTGATTAACTCTATGGACAACACATTAATCAGCAAATTAAGGAGGCCACCCATGGCAGAATACCTCTGGATTCATCTGCCTTGCCTTTAGGTCTTCCTCAGCTGTTCTTCGCACTGCAGATAAATGACTAGTAGAAACAAGTACCATTAAGATACAATAACAGTAGATTGAAAGTTGTCCAAACGCACTAATATATGAGAGATAGAAGAAAAAAAGTAAGCAATTACCTGAACATTATAGGCTCTTCACCCTTCTCACGCATTTTCTCTTCATACTCCTTAACAAAGTTCAGACCAAATTTTTTGTGGCAAAATATCAATTGCAGTGAAAATTGAAAATTGAAAATTGAAGTTATGAATAACTTAGCCAGAAAAAAGATGCATACCTTTCTCTTTTTCATCACCAGATTCAGGGTGTCTTCAAGTTGCCGTTTTTTGTGCCTCCTAGTCTTATCCAAGGCTCCATCAGCCTCTGTTACAATAAGTTAGTTTATGCACATGATGTATCCATGGAGGAAATAAATTACAATATTAAAGTTGCCCAATTTAGCAGAAAAATGTTAAATTGCAAGCATAGATGCAGTTCTAACAAAAATCCAGACCATATTTTAGCTTGATATGCCAAAAACACATTATGTGTGACTTCGCATGCAAACTTCAATCCCCACCTAGCAAACAGGCTAATAAGGTGGATTCCCGTCAATTTTTCTCTATAATTGAAGGTGGAAACTATGTCCAGAATTTGCCCGCAAACTGTGCATTGGCCTTTGCAGAAAAGCTACAAGTAAAAACTCTGATTAAATAAGTTATCAGCATGGAATCATGCAAACTTTTCCATAGAAGAAGACATACTGCAATCAACAACGTGAAATATTTAAAAGCAACCACCATCATTAACTGCTTCTACCATACTAACAGCAAGAAAAAAGACAGACATTTTAGTACCATAAAGCTTTACAAAACTCTCTAGCATGCATCTAGGAATGGTGTGAGTTAACATAAAAACTGTGGGAAAGATAGCAAAATCATATTGCCAACCAGATGCAGTAGGCTATCTCAAGTGGTGGACTTTACAGTGCAGGAAACACCTGTAAGAAAATCGTGTATGTAGCACAACTTCTAGTTAGCGCTGAGTGAGATTATGATTCTAAACCTAACATTTGTGCATGTATGATCAACGTGTGCAAGAGTCAGTGACACCTAAAACCAATGGAGACAATTTCAATAAGCCTTTTGAAGACCTTGAGGGGGTGACCAGGGTAGGTCTCTCACCCTTAGTTGGGCATCATGGCTGCCACAGACTTTACGGTGCTGCCTAGTAGCTAAATACTGTTGGTTGCATTACCCACACCATTATCCATATCTTACTACTGCTCTAGAGAGACATTCTCAAAGACTCCATTCAAAAAGCAGTAGTACAGAAGAGGATTCTTAACTAGCCTATTCTGTGAGACACGGCTCTTTCTTGGGAAAGGATAAGATGGAGAGATGATACCTTTTCTAGGCTTGGCCCTCCAGCAAGTTGTGAGAAACAAGTACATGTGATCACAGAAAAAACTTATCGGTTAGTATTGTCAAATGGAAACTAGTAGGGTCACTATATCCAATGAGGATATCTGCTTGTCTGCACTGTGGAAATCCTTCTAGAGTTTACAACTGACACCCCATCTTCAAGCAAACTAAATGGACCCAACTTTGATCAACACGATTATTTTCATGGGTTAATTCCCTGAAATTTTGTACGCCTAGAAGTGCCACCAGCTCCAACTATAGTACATGTACGATCTTTGATGGATCTAACCAGAAACCCACCCTTGCCCTACACAATAGCTTGTCTTTGCAGGTGGCTCACAACTTTTTGTGTTGTTTTACAAGCCCATATTGAAAGATGTGCAGATAGTCACAACTTTTTGTGTTGTTTTACAAGCCCATATTGAAAGATGTGCAGATAGAAGATTTCAGCAAAAGAGAAGTATATGATGTCTCTGTAGAATGAGGATCTTCATAACATTGAAGTAATCAACAAGGATTAAACTCTTTTTGAAGGTGTGTTTGGTGTAGTAATCATGCAAATCAAGGAAAGGTCACAGCAAACACGCCAAAAAACTTGTTCCACTATAACAATTACATGGTACAACATTATTCCATGAGGGCACTCGCTGTATATCCTCAAACATTTATGGCCCCAGATGACTAATTGTGAGGTTTTTGGGGCAAAATAATGCATGAAACTAGGCAAGAGTATAAACTTGATTGCATAAGCACCCCCATAGAAAACCCCAAAACCTTGTAGGTGAATATTTTTGAGACAGTAGTCAAGTGTGTTTATTCTTATGAGTACCTAACAAGACCATGCAGAAAGAAAACTCCCTAGAATTCAGTTTATGAACTAAGAAGTACCAAATTGCTGGGTAATATACATCAACATACTCATCAACTGTGCCTCAAATGCCTCCTGTATGATTTGGTGCTAGTCAGTCCCCAGACACCATCATTTTTACTAAAATAATGGCAGTTGTAAGCGGCATTGTGTTTCATACTAACAAAAGCCACATTGAGGTGAACTATCATTATGTCAAGAAAAGACCCCCTGCCAGACAAAACAGTTTGACAAGATCTTTTTCATCGCAGGAGGAGGATGTTAGTGGCTGTTCACTAAGCTTATGCTAATTGATGCCATTTAACATAGCTTGGCACATCCCTACGCATGAGGGGCACTTGATTTGCTAGGACCTCTTTATAATTGATGTGTAAAAACACATTTTGATGATAATGTGTGTGAGCACACATTTGATAATTTCACATATGAGCACGCTTTCTAATAATAATGTGTGAACACACTTAAGATAACACGGCTTAAGCTCTACAGGAGTTACTAACTCTACGGCTTAAGATAACATGATTTTGGTTTGAGGCAAATATTCTATTTTCTGCGGTTTCTGTCACTGTTGTGTGCTACCTGTGTTCCGATGAAAAAATCCAACAGACTGATTCCCGAATATACAGATAAAACAAGTTGATTAAAGACTATGAGCACTGACGAACTAACTGATATAATAAAAAATAACCATAAAAGATTTCTTCAACCGGCAAAACTGAGGGTCTGCACACAACGTAGGCATGTCCCAAAGTAGAAAACATAAAATACAGAAGTTGCTTGACTAGAAACATCACCCAGACAGTGGGTTGTGGTACAAAGAGGCCTAGTTTTCCTTATAATTTCCCAAGGGCTTTTAGTAGGAATGACATGGTATGTGAATACTCATCACAATGACAAGTTTAGAAAGTTCGTAGACCGAAAAAAAAGAGATGGACAAAAACAGGATGACTTTGAGAACACAAAGAATCAAATTTCTTGCATGTATAGAATAAGACAAATGGTTTATATAATAACTGTCCAGAAATACACAGGCAATAGCCTACAAACTTGGGAGTCCGAGAACTTTTCAATATTAATAAGAATGAGATCGCATTTCATAAGGCTAAATATGAAAAATACTCTGGATTCTAGGTATTCCAATATGAAGACATCTAAAAACAAGTTCAAATGTTTTCATAGAGAGATAGGACACCTGATTGTTAAAAGACAAAATAAAAGATTACAGAAGGTTAATCAGAAAGAGAAATAACTCTAGTGTGCACTAAAATTAGACGAAAGATTTTGAAAGCTACGCAGACAAATTTTTAGTACAAATTTAGGCTTTGGCATAATATGAATCACTTGTTGTTCAGGAACTGCTTATAGAGTTATAAGTGATTCTTCTCATAGATAAGTATAGTATTAACAAGGCCTTGCACATATGCCCCACCTCATCAACAGGCAGATCAACCCGGCAGTGATCAAACTTTGAAATGACACAAGGAAACTCAAGAGTTCTCAGTGACTTTGGATCAACACAGCACAATTCGTCATACGGAACAGATTTCTTAAACCTGTCCTCAGTATTGCCTGCATTAAATTGACATCCCTACTAGCAATGATAATGTCAAACTGCACATAAAAAATATCCATAAAAAGCACACATACGTATCAAGTAAAATTAAATTCAAGCACATTGCCATCTGTCGAGCCACACCCATGACACTCGAACAGCTAGCTTAAGCAAACGTTGGTGACCCCAAAAACAGCCTCTTAAGAATAAAGCTATGAAATGGAACAGGCTTACCATAACATGGATTAGGCACTTACTTATGACAGTTAAACTCAAAGATAAACAAGTCCTTATATGAGCTTACAAAGTTAAGCAACTCATATATCTATTAAGTATTTTTTGAGATTTCAGCCTCATACTTTGATTTACAGAATAAAAACAGCTCATTCACACAAAATAAGCCATTCTTGCAATGATCAAAGATTCTAATAAGATCAAACCAGTGAGTCCTGTATACATATATGCATGCCCACAATACCACTACTGAAAGGTCAACACTTACTCATAGTTTCCAGTTTTCGAATTTGGTCCCGAATAGCTTCCGGATCTTTCTTAAGGATGCCCACTTCCCTCACCTTTTTCCGTTCTTTCTTATTCTGAGAAAAAACAAAGAAGTGCAAGAATCAAAGATCAGGGGCTATACCTTGTACCTATGTTACAAGAATATATATATATATATATATCTGATAGTAACTTTCTACCCATCTACTTCACACTTCTGATTTCTGAAATATTTAGAAAACCTTTATGTTTTACAATTCCGGAATCAGCAGAATCATAATCAGCAAGGTTATGACTGGGCCAAATTACGAAAGACCATTCACACCATACTGCAGAAAAGGGTCCGCCCAGTAATATCTTCAAGGTTAATCTCTAATTTTGCTAGGCAGCATGGAAACTAACTTCCATGGTTTCTGGACTGCACACAGAAATATATTTATGATATTCCATTTTTGCTTTGTATATTTGGTCTAAACTTCTAGGAAACAGGATATGATACTTATGAGTGACTGAATACAATTACAACAGGGATGCACAAATATATATAGATGTATACAGAGGTCAAAATGACAAACTAGCAACAGCTTAGTGTTCAAAACTCATAGATGGTCATTAGCAAATATAAAGTCATGCAGAAAAGCAATACCATATTCTAGAATCCTCTAGGAATGGTATGCAGATGCTTTAGAAGTTGCATTCCTGCCCTGGTATGACCAAAAGGAGCCTTACATTATCATGTTAGTGAATGACCATCACAGAAGTCGGATGCTTAATTGAGAAAGGTAGTATAAGAAGAGGAAACTCATCAACGAGAAAGTAATAGCTAGTAGCAATGATTTCTCAGGATCCATTTTACTGTCTCATGAACAGCATTGGCAAACTGCGTCATAAAGTGCAAGAGTGGGTGTTGACTTTGAAGAGGTCTCTACCTGGGAGGGTATCAAATTGCAGAAAATGATAAAAGCCACCCATTGAGGATGTTCAAAGATCATTCTCACCATCATATTGATCAATTCAATCGGTGCTAGTAATTAAACGAAGTTCCAAACATCTCGTTTTACAGACAAAGCTCATTGTTAATCACTCCTAACGTGTCATACAGGAGTCGAAAATGTATGCACGACTTTTTGACAAATCACGCCATGACAAGAAGGCTACCTTCACAATGTCGACAGCAACACAACGGGGCCATTTCAAGAACCTATACTATTACAAAACCTAAGAAGAAAAGAACAGCATCGACCCAAAAAATAGAGATTTAAAAGACTTTAAGGAACAGATATTTCCATGTATTTCAGTTTGGGCCTTAAGTGAAAGGAAAGAGATGAACTAAGAGCAGTGCACAAAGCAACGAGGTGCAAAAAGAAGAAAAACCCTAAGAGCACCATGGCAAACTAAGAACGGGAAAAGAAAGAAGAAGGCAGCAGCAGGTCTGAAGGTTACGAACCCGTTTCAATTCCTTTTTGCGAAGCTCTTTACGGTAGGCATCGGTAGGATTCATGACCTTGCCGCCTTTAGTCGTCTTCATGCTGTCTCCTCGCTTCTGTCTTTCTGTGTAGCCTCTGCTTCTTCCTCGCACAGAGAAATCCAAGCTCGTTTTGTTCTTCTCTTTTAGTGCATACAAAACCACATACATACATACATACAGATACATACATGCATGCACATACATGCACATACGTACATGCATACAAACATTTGCATACACACACACACGCATGCATACATACCATGGGCCAACATCATTTGTAGCATGAGCATGGGGCGAAGAAATTGTAACTGTTGTAAAACGTGTCGTCCGTAATCAATCAACACATCAGATGAGAAGAAACTTCAAAGATATACACACACAGATAGATATAGATGGACAGAGAATAATTGTATTAATATTGATGATGATCTCTCTTAGGCAGTCACTCTCTTTTTCTCTATATCCTCTCCTAACACTGCTGGTGTTTATATACTTGTAGAGAGGAGCTATTTTGGTATGAGCCCATCTTTAGTCCCACTCCTGAAATAGGAGTTTGCTTTCTTCAGAAACTTCAAGAGGGTTCTCCTCAGATTTAGAGGCAGGCGGGTTACACGCCAGAAATAGAAGGCGTGCAGAAAGAGAGGAGTGGGACGACCCACTTAGTTTCACAATACTCCCCCTTGGGCGAATACCTCGTTATACATATGCCTTATTAAAACTCCTTCCAAAAACCCAATGGGAAAAAAATGATAGGAGAAAGAGTACATAGTTCACGTTACTTATATTGTCTTGTTGCCTCGTTAAAACCTAAACGTGAGAAACTTCAAGGAAAACTCAATAAGGAAAAAGAGTACAACTACAAGCTAATCTACAAGATAACTCTGTCAATCTTTAGGAAAATGTCAAGGTAGTGCTCCCCCTGATTTATACACATCTCTCATCCTTCTCATGCCAATACCTTGGACAAGTTTTTCAAAAATGCTAGTTGACAAAGACTTTGTAAATAAATCTGCATGATTTTCACTAGTCTTGGTGAGAGTTATCATAATTTCTCCTTTCTTTTGCAATTCATGCATATAGAAGAATTTAGGT
>JBBBWG010006347.1:0-26707 GCA_037176905.1 Azolla pinnata | reverse complement strand
ATGCAGCTTCTACGAAGCCCGTCCTTTCTTCAACCGGGTCGGTCCACCCGGTTACTTCTTTGACCCTTCTCTCCGCGTGGTCTGCTTCCTCTTTCATCAGCCGGACCCCGGCGAGTCCTCCCAGCACCATCGGCCAAAACCCGGAGTCCTTCGTCTTCTGGGTCTCCTCACCGCCGACCCGGATTCCCGCCGACGCCGAGTAGTGGACGGTTTCCGCGTGGCGAGCGGCCGCTTCCTGCATGAGTCATTTCATTCCTCCTCGCCCGAGGTTCAGCTCTAGCATCCGCCGGGTCTCGCAGTCGTGTACCCCGTTGCTCAGGTACACCACATTGGCCCGGATTGCTTCCGCGAAGTCCCTGCAGTACTTCCGGGCGTGGCCGACTGCGTCGCACCATAGACACCGGCTCCCAGCCGGAGGCTTTCGATCCCTCACCGGCTCGCCCCCGTCCCTCCGTGCTTGTGCGATCTGGAGGTCTCTCACCATCTTGGTCAGCTCGTCCAGAGCTGACCCTCCGGATGGGCCTTTGGCCACGTCGGTCGAAGTCGAGCCGCCGTCGGGCCATCGCCGGGTCTCTTCCCTTCTCGCCGGTGAGTTTTCTTCGACCTTCTTTGCAGGGACAGCCCCCGCCCCCACCGAGTCTGCTTCTGCCCAGTTGCGACGTTTATCGAAATGCCCGTAGACCTTCTTCACCACGGCCCAGTCGGCCGTCAGCCCGTCGTCGGTCTCGAGCAAGAGACCGATCTTCTCCCGGTCCCTCGCATCTACCGACTTGACGAATAGCAGGACACGACTTGTGTCCAGCACCGACCGGTCTAGCACCGAGAGGCGCGCGAAACGTTCTTCGAACTCCCGGAGGAGCGCCGACGCACTTCTTCCCTTCCCGGGTGTCTCCACCCATTCCATGAAGTTGCGCTTTGACAGACGAAGCGCATCGTCGTGCCCGTACTTCTCGAGGAGCCGGCCTTAGAACTCCTCCCAGTTTCTGCTCTCCTCCCGCACCTCGAGCACCTCCGCATGAACGCCGGGCGTCGCTACTCGAGGCAATCCAGACAGCCGCCTATCTTCCGGGATATCCCTCATTACCATTTCGGCCCGATAAGCCTCCAGGTAGCTTGTCGCGTTCTTTCCGCCGAACCGGCCTATAGTGCCGACGACGGTTTCGATGGCCTTGTCGAGGGCACCTGCGCCTTCGCGCGCGCTCACCATTCGGTCCACCGCCGAAGCCATTGCTTCCACGAGATCTGCTCCCCTCATCTTCGGATTCCTCTGCCGCCCGTTCACGTCGGGTTCACCAAATATGTCGCGTTGTTCCGCGCGTGCGGTCGGAAGGGCGGGACCACGGGGGTCCTGGACCGAAGTGCGTATGAAGCACTGTCAAAGAGAGTACGATTGTAGAAAAAATCGTGATCTAATCGCACACTGTACGAATTAGTTCGTGATAGCGCGTTTTACTGTAGAATGCAGTAAAACGGTCGTAACTCCCTGTGAGTTGCTCCAAAACCAGTCCCGTATCTCTTGTTCTCTCCCTGATGTCGAGACGAACACAATGATGTGTCGCACAGCAGAAGACGTCGACGAAAACTCTCAGTATGCTGAAGTCTTTACTCGTCGGTCAGAAGTTACGGATGGTCGTAACTGTGTCAAATCTTCTCTAAACTACACACGTTCTTGACGTTCACGCCGAACTGAATACAGCAAGAAGGCAGTAGCAGCAAATGACAACCTGCAGTGGACGAAACCGCGCTCTGATACCAAATGTTGTATCTACCCGTGTTGGCTCTAATACCAAATTTTGTATGTGACCGTCAGGCGGAACAAAGCACTGGCTTCCAGCAGTATGGTGGAGCCGTCAAGATGTGAGTTGGAACTGAGAGAAGATCA
The DNA here is from genome assembly GCA_037176905.1 of Azolla pinnata. NCBI lineage: Eukaryota > Viridiplantae > Streptophyta > Polypodiopsida > Salviniales > Salviniaceae > Azolla > Azolla pinnata. The sequence continues at coordinate 24,825 of JBBBWG010006347.1, read as the reverse complement.
GATCTGAAGGAGGAGGCTTCAGATCTGAAGAGGTTCGAAGTGGCGGCCAAGACACGAGAGAGAAGGAGAGAGAGAGATAGGCACAAAATAGAACGTCTATTATCTGGAGTTGGAACAACCAACTTTGGACGACCATACAAGCCTGGTATTTATACCCCCAGGCCAGGGCTCACGCATTCTAGCATATTACAGATATGGCCCGTCCACTTATGGACAGTGTGAACACGGCCATTAGATGCTCGCATTCGACAAGCTCTCATAAATCAAAGAACCTTAGAACTGGTACATTATTGAGAGCATAATATTATATGGTTTGTTTTCTTGGCAATTATGTGTTTCGGGATATTATTTAACAAGTTAATAATTCAGAAAATTACTTAATAAATAATATAAAATTCTGAAAAATGCTAAGAAAATTTTGAGAATATATTTGAAATCAATACTAAGCATAGATAACCAAAACGAAATTATTTGCACACGCTCAATATTTTATCGGAAGTAAAATTTTGCATTTCATAATGTAGGAAAAGTTTGATATTGCTAAGAGAGAGTTTGCTGAGCTTGCCATTAGTGGCAAGAACTACCTGACCTGAGCATTGGATGCCAAAATTATGCTTGGTGCCAAGTACATCTTGAAATGCATTCAGGATCCCACCATTGGGACCTCAGCTTCTGACAACTCTGAATTGCCCACTCAAGCTGAGAAGAATCAGGCACTGCACTTCTTGACACACCATTTGAATGCTACTCTTAAGAATGAGTACATGACTGAGGAAGATCCAAACGACCTTTGGGACTCATTGAAGGATCACTATGGCCACCAGATGAAGGCCTTGCTCCCAAAAGCAAAGCGTGAGTGGCTTCACTTGCGTTTTCAGGATTATAAGACTATGGAGCAATATAACTCAGTTCTTCACCGCATTGTCACATGTCTTAAGCTATGTGGTGAGAAAATCATTGATGCTGATATGATTGACAAAACTTTATCCACATTCCATCCCAATTATGTCCAGATCTAGAGACAGTCACTACAAGGTATTCATCAGTTTGCTGCGAGATTTGCCGTGAAAAATGATCTGCAGAAGTTCAGAAAAACTTGCGGCAAAATGTGCAGCCAACGACATTTTGGTTTGCCACGAAATTTTTGTTGTGTGTGGAAGGTCGTCAGTCGGAATCGAAGCACTACCTCTCAGCAGTATGGTGGAGGTGTCAAGAGGTAAGTCAGAATAGAGAAGAAGATTAGATCTGAAGGAGGAGGCTTCAGATCTGGGTTGGTCAGAAGTGGCGGCAAAGACACAAGAGAGAGAGAGAGAGATAGGCACAAAATCGTACTGCTATTATCTGGAGTTGGAGCAACTAACTTTGGACGACCATACAAGCTTGGTATTTATACCCCCAAGCTAGGGCACAAGCCTTTTAGGCATATTACAAGTATGGCCGGTCCACTTATGGACAGTGTGAACACGACCATTAGATGCCCGCATTCGACACTCCCTCGTAATGGGCGTGTTCCAAAAATCCGTAAAAAAGAAAAAAAGAAATGTACAAGTTTTACAGATTTACAAAGGGGCTGATATACTACGGAATAGTACGATCGAAATAGTACGATCAAACAAAAGTACGAATAATCGTAGTAGTACGATCGAGCCAACATTACGAATGATCGTAGTAGTACGATTATTTCCGCAGTTCGTCCGAAATCAGCTCCACGCCCATCCGATCGCGCAAAGACCGAAAACGGTATGTCGAAAGACTCTTGGTCATCGCGTCTGCAACATTGTTAGTCGTAGAGACTTTCTCTAGGCTGAGCATCTCCTTCGTTGCGCAATCCCGAACGAAGTGATACCGAACCTCGATATGCTTAGAAGCATTGTGATGTACCGGATTCTTCGCTAAAGCGACGGCTCCCTGGCTATCGCTGAATACGGTCGGAATCCATTTCGAATTAACTTGTCGAAACATAGGAGCTAGTCGTCTGAGCCAAAGCGCTTCCTTCGCTGCGTCCGACGCAGCTACGTACTCCGCTTCGGTCGTACTCGTGCCCGTACTGTCGAATACGGGCTTCTAATGGCCGTGTTCACACTGTCCATAAGTGGACGGGCCATATTTGTAATATGCTAGAATGGCGTGAGCCCTAGCCTAGGGGTATAAATACCAAGCTTGTATGGTCGTCCAAAGTTGGTTGCTCCAACTTCAGTTAATGGTAGTTCCATTTTGTGCATGTCTCTCTCTATTACTCTCTCGTGTCTTTGGCTGCCACATCTGACTGCTTCAGATCTAAAGCCTCCTCCTTTAGATTTGATCTTCTCTCAGCTACAACCCTCTTCTTGACGCCTCAACCATACTGCTAGGAGCCTGCGCTTGTTCCGCCTGACGTCCTTCGTCTACAACATTTGCTATCAGAGCGCGATTCGTCCGCTGCAGGCCGTCATCTGCTGCTGTTGTCTTCCTGTTGTATTCTGCTTCGCGTGGACATCAAGAACGTGCGGTATAGAGAAGATTCAAGACAGTTACGGCCAACCGTAACTTCCGACCGGTGTGCAAAGACTTCAGTATACTGAGAGTTCTCGACGAGGTCTTCTGCCGTATGACACATCATTGTGTTCGTCTCGACGTCAGGGAGAGAACAAGAGATATGGAACTGATTTTGGAGTAACCCACAGGGAGTTACGACCGGTTTTTACTGCAGCTAGTAGTAAACCGTTTTTTCGTGACCTAGTTCGTGCAGTGCACGACTAGATCACGATTTCGACAGTCGTACTCTCTTCGACAGTGCTTCGTACACACTTCAGGCAGAGCCGGTGGCTTGTGTCCACTCCGTGTAGAAGTACTTTGGCCGACATTCGTTTCGGAAGAGTCTTCACGACTCGTTCTTCTACTTGATTTCGATGAAACATATTCACCTGTAATGGATGGAATTACGTTCCGGTATTTGATATCAATGGTAGTGAACTTAAATTTAGAAATTAAGTTGATGGATGTGGTAACTGCAAATTTATATGGGTCATTAGATTTTGAAATTTATATGAAAGTCCCAGAAGGAATTAAAGTTCCAGAAGAAACAAAACGCAACATATATAGTGTTAAATTGCAAAGATCATTATATGGGTTAAAACAATCTGGTAGAATGTGGTACAACAGGCTAAGTGAATTCTTAGCAGGAAAAGGATTCATCAAGAATGATGACTATCCTTGTGTATTTATTAGGAAATCAGAACGTGGTTTCTGCATTATTTCTGTATATGTAGATAATCTGAGTATCGTCGGGAATACTGAGGACATAAAGGAAGCTAGTTCTTACCTAAAGACAAAATTTGAAATGAAAGAACTAAGTAAGACAAAATATTGTATAGGCTTGCAGCTTGAACATACCCCTGAAGGTATATTATTACAGCAGTCTACATATATCAAGAAGATATTGGAGAAATTTAATATGAAAGATTCATATCCAACTAGAACGCCCATGGTAATAAGATCTCTTGTTGTAGAGAATGATCCATTTAGACCACGGGAAGATAATGAAAATTTATTAGGACCTGAATGTCTATATTTAAGCATCATAGGAGCATTAATGTACCTTGCGAATGGTACTAGACTTGATATTACTTTTGATGTTAATCTCCTTGCAAGATTTAGTTCACCTCCTACTAAAAGGCATTGGACTGGCGTTAAACAAATTTTTCGTAATTTACGTGGTACTCGAGATCTTGGTTTATTCTTTAAGAAAAATCAAGACCTAACCATAGTGGGATATGCAGATGATGGATATTTGTCAGACCCTCACAAAGCATTGTCACAGACTGGGTATCTGTTTCTTTGTGGTGGTACAGCCATCTCATGGAAATCAGCAAAGCAGACGATGGTGGCAACATCAACTAACCACTCAGAGATTATAGCTTTATTTGAAGTTGTAATGACAACACCTGACGTATACAAATCAATAACACAAGCATCAATTTTGCAATCAAACTCACATCTACCGAGCAGTAAATAGTGTATTAATATAGCAATACATTTCAAGGTAAACTTGCAGAAAATCTTGCGTCAAATGTGTTTGTAAAGTTAGATTATTTGTGCATCAAAGATGCAATGAAATTCACGGAAAATTAGTAAAACTTGCGGCTAACAAGCAAATTAAACTCATAGCAAACAAGAAATAACTCTTGCGTAAAAAACACAGCAAACTCGTGGCAAAATGTCTAGCAAACTCTCAGTCAAATGTCTAACAAACGCGTAGTAAAATGTCCGGTAAAGTCATGGCAAATCGAGCGTCAATGAGCATGTTAATAAGTCCAGTAAAGCTCGCGGTAAACCTCGTGGTAAAATTGGCGGCAAAAGTCGCAGTAAAGGCGTGACTAATTTTTTATGTCATTTACTATGAATTTTGCTGCATTTTTTAATGAACTTTTGTTGAAGAAATTTCGCGGTAAATGTGCGGCAAACTTGCCAATATCTTGTAGTGTTTATCATGTACACTATTTGGCATGCATGCTTTTTTTTCTTGATATAAGTTCTTTCTTCTATTCTTGTACACTATTTGTGTATGGCTGCATTTTAAAATGATTGAATGTTTCTAATATTACTTATTATATATTATATATATTGTGAGTTTACATAGTAGTATTTATATAACTTAGTAATGTGAAAATATAAGGTTCAATTCTTATCTTATGCACATTACTTTTTTATATATTTTTTAATGTAACTTAGTAATGTGAAGGTACAAGGTTCAATTCTTATCTTATGCACATTACTTTTTTTATATATTTTTCTTTCTATATAAATATCTATGTAGATATCTTGATAATTTCAACACATGTACCATGTTTACCATGAAACTTGCCCCCTCCAAACCCACACATCCTCCGGTATGTATGGATGTCTAAAGAAACTATTGTTACTCGCTATCTTTTTCATGAAGGCCTAGGATAAAGCATATATACATGCCATTTTGTTCAGTATAGCCATTCGTGACATCCTATCCACCAAATTTATCTTAGCATCTTGAAAATTGATACTCTTGGTATAGAGTGATTTTGGTATAACTTATCATTCTCCCATTTGATGAGTCTTTTGGATTCCCAAGCATAGCCTTTAAGCTTAAGAATTGTTTTATCATAATAATAATAATAAGGCCCATAATTGTCCCATTTTGTTGTTCATCGTTCAGTGTTTTTCTACTCATTTCTTTTTAACCCATCTTAAGATTGATTTTATCTTTCTCATTTTCTTTTGTTTCAATGAGGAATCTATCCTCAATAAAGTGATCAATGTCCTCCTTTTGTGCATTTTCAAGCTCGTACTCAATCTTATGTTCTTCTCTTACCTTGAGTAACCCTTCAATGATGTTGACATTTGGACCATTCCCAAGTTTGCACTTAGTATTCTCTTCGTGTGTTATCTGGACAAAGCCTTTGATGATGCCCACTTTTGGATTATTGTCAAGCTTGCACTCGGTCTTTCCAAGCTCTTCTCCTTATCTTTTTTATCAGCCCAATCTATGTTGATGTATTCTTTGATGATCTTGTTCAAATCATTTATATTTTTCTTGTTCAGATCACTAGTAAGATCATTTTCTTCATTGTTAATAGTATCCAAATCATTGTTCTCTTCAATGATAGTATCCGAATTATGTTTTTAATTTAATGATCATATCCAGATCATTTTGTTCTTAGGCGACTCTGTCAAAATTATCATTCTCTTTCATGATCCTTTCCAGATCAATTTTCTCCTTAATGATCATATCTAGATCATTTTTTTCATACTATCGAGTTTATTAATTCGATTAGGATACTTAAATTCTTTTTCATCTCTAATTTGAGTACTTTCATTGTTTCCTACTTTATAATTAGTCATGATTGATGTTGTTTACTTCTTTGTCACTAACCTTGACTAGGTCGATTTCTTGCACTTTGTCCACATTGTCTAGGCCAATGAAATCTTTCTTATCCTTGAGTCTACCTTCCGCTACCATGTTGTCGTAGTAGTCATGAGCATCTTCAAGTTCTTCTTTGACCATTTTCAGCATGTTTGTTCCTTTGCGTGCTAAGCACTCATGTCGAGTTGTATTCTCAAATGTTGCAAACAAGTTGTAACGTTTCATGATTATCTCCAAATTACTGGAAACCTCTATCTCCATGCCACTCGTTTCATGTCGAGTTCAACACATGTCGTGGAGTTTGGGCAATACAGCTCCAAATGTGTGTGTTAAGGTGGAACTACTAGGGTTTTGAACCAAGAGATATATTGGTAAAGAAGACATTAATCTTTTGAAGTAATAAGAGGTTAATTAAAGAATATCATTACAATCGTGTTCCCAAATTAGGAGAACATGTAAATATTTTTTTTAGATTAGTTTGAGGGAGTTAGGGTTTTATATTTGAGAGATTAGGGTTTAGATATGAGTGGATTTGAGTTTATATATAAGAAAATTACGGCTTTGAGATTAGGGTTTGTTTATGAGAGGAATAGGGCTTGGAGATTAGGGTTTAGACTTGAGTTGTCCTCCTCCTAAGCTCTAAAACTTTCTCGCTTCTTTTGATCTAAGTAGCCTCCCTCTTATATAGAGGTTTGAGGAACTAAACTTAGTGGTAGAGTTCCACTAAATTTGTCTCTACTATATTTGTGTTTGACTATCTTTTAATTCTTAATACAATATGTTAGGAAAAAGTCTCAATCCAAAATTTTCACGCACAACTATTCTCTGGAGTTGGTGTATGTCGTCTCAGTGTTCGTAGGTGATGAACTGCCACTTAGCTCAGGGTTTTGCTTCCATAACTACCTGGTTGCCCGGTAGCTACATAGTAGCTACATAATAGCTCCGCAGTAGCCACATCCTTGCTGTATAGTAGCTCCATAGTAGCCACATCCTTGTTGTATAGTAGCTATATAGTAACCACATAGTAGTTGCATAGTAGTTGCATAGTAGTTGCACTAACCCTAAACCTGTACTTCTCTCTTTGTGGAAACCTTGTATGCTGTCCATATTTTTCAGGTTGCCATATTGGGATAACTTGAAAATTAACCCTTTCGTGGAACCTATGCACATATTCAAGAATGTCACAATAAGAGTGTGGGAAGACTTGATGGGCAACATCCGTGACTCGTTGGCAATTCGAATGGAGTTGTAGTATTGAGGGAAGATGTGTAATGCATGGCCGCTTAAGCATAGGAATGGCCAACATGTGGCATTACTAAGGGCCCCTTTGACTTTGACGAGATCGGAATGTTAGGATCTAAAGGAGGTATTGATCACCAAGTTCCAAACCCCCATATGATACATGTGTTGCTTGAGATGGGCTCACACAAGAGATAGATAGGGGTGGAGCAGCTAGTGGGCTTGAAGACTCACAAGTGACCTAAGATGCTACAAGTAAATATAAATATTAATCCATTTATAAGAAAATTTGGCAACATATATGTGATTTATTATTCTTACTAAAAATATTTGTATTGCTATCTTTTGCATTTCATTCTACCAATTAGTGTATCCAAGTGTATGTCCTCAATATGCTTGCAATAGTGTTTATACAAGCTCGGTGCAGTTGTTAGATTTTCCAGTGCCAAAGAGGTCGACCCGACCACACTAGAGTTGGCAGCCTAGATACATTCTCGCAATCCATTCTAACTATCCAGGTGCACTTGGTGGTGGTCCACACCATCCAAGATATAGCAACATGTGACTTTGTCTCCAAAATATGGATGTTTTTCTAAGAGCATTTCATGAAAAAACTCAAGGATTTTGTGAGCCAAAATGCACAACCAGATGATAACTTGAGCAAAGGGTGGTCGATCCAAGAGGGCCTAGTATTTATCTCACAATATCTATACGAGGCCGATTCTTGTTTCCCCACTCCTGCTCCATAAGCCATTCCACGCAGGTGACTGACTTAAAAGTATATAATGGACCTCGTTCCTCAAGGAATGGGCTGGTCTGTAAGTTTCAAAGTTTTATAGCTTGTGTATCCTGAACACTCAAGTTATGACAGCTTGGTTGGACAAGTACCATGAGGCCTGTTTATGTATAAAGCAAGAGCATGCCCACATTTGTCATATGCATGATTGACATGCGCAACTTCCAAGTGGATTAGTTGGAGCATCGTGCATCAATAACTGAAGATGACTAGGAGGATGCTAAGGGTTGCAATCCTATGATATGTTGACCCTAAACCCAAACTCTTCAATATATTGGAAATGCAATATATATCTTATTTTGATTATATGTGCCCTAATTACAACTATTACTTATCATTATATTTCTTTTGAAACATGTTTTATTAATGATAAAGTGCACATATTAGATCGGGGATTCCACATAGATTGTGAGGTTCAAAAAAGGAGGCATGAACGACATTATGAATACAGAAGTGAGATGGTAACTCTAAGCAGACAGCGGCCATGGACCAATTTTCTCGATGACTCGGAAAGGTCCTAACTTCTTGTAATTGAGCTTCATATAGGGATGAGTTGTAACAATATCGTTACAAAGAAGCTTAACAAAGTCACCTACCTTCAACCATGGGGCATCTAAGCGAACACAATTCGCTTACACCTTGTAGCATTTGCCGACGAAGGTAAGCTCGAAGGAAAGGTCACGACTTATTTATAGTTATTGCTTCTGGCTATTGTGAGGTTATTGGTTTGAAACCCATCAACTTTTAACCACTATTCTCCACTCTATCTGAATAAGCTATCGCACAAATCCCTACCCGTCAGCGTTAGCTTCCTTATTCAACTCTATCACTTCTGCTTATCTCAAGCATTTTCGCATTGGATGCCTCTCCGAAAACAAGGCCCTGGCGGTTGAACCTTTGAACAAGCAAATCTGAAGTGTGAGTAGCGTGACATCGACCAATGGGAGCGTAACCTGCGAACACCGCGACATCGTTCTAAAGGTGGTTTTCCATTCATCTCCAAGTTTAATCTGCACCAAATTGTATGCTCGTACTTCGACGACAGTGATATAGGAATTGAAGTGCTCGACTCAGCGGCACTATCCACAATTGCCTTCATTAAGACTTTGACATGATCATCTGACCTGGAGTTGGCTCTTACTCGAATTGGAGTGGTCAGTTCTGAAAACCGATTCTGGCTATTCTAATGCTGCAACATGAGATATTGCTCTGGCCTCCGAAACCTCTGGGATGTAAAAGTAATTGAGTGGTTGGACCAATCGATAATTGGGTATTGAGGTGAAGTGATGATGTCAAATAGAAAGACTTCCTTGTGGTCTCGGAGTTGTAAGAGGAGTGGGACAATGGCTTTTGTGACTGCGCTAGAGGAAAGCATACGCCCATCGATAGCTTCCACTAGAACTAGCTTGGGTAACCGGAGAACCATGAACGAACATTTTGTCCATAAAACATGTTGTTGCCTTGGAATCGAGAAGCGCTAAAGAATCAATTGAACTAGAGGGAAATGGATGCTTACCGGCAAGGAAAAATCATTTGTAGAGGTTAGCAGCACTTTGGGGGCAACATGAATTCGGGTGGTCCAACCGCGTGGCTCCTACTGTAGTTGGACACCTTCGTTTTCCTGTTGTTGCACTACAAGGTACTTGCTTGTTTGCCGTCGAGTTTTGCTGCGAAATTTCTTCTGCAAAAGCTCAGGAAAAGTCGCGGTGAAATTTCACGGCAAAACAAAATGTCGTTTGCCGCGAGCCGCGACAATTATTGCGACCTTCCCCCGACAGAAAATTTTTTACCGCGACCATTACCACAAATTTGACCGCCAGTTTTACCGTGAATTTACCACGAGTTTTACCGAGAATTTACCGCAACTTTTACCGCGATTATTACCGCGAATTTACTATGAGTTTTACCGCGAATTTACCGCGAATTTTACCACGAGTTTTACCGCGAGTATTTCCGCGTGTATATACGCGGGTATTGTCGTGCGTATATACACGATCTTTACCACGAGTATATACACGAGCATATTCACGAATTTATCGCATCTATTTTCACTTGTATGTATATACATGAAATTAAATAAAATTTATTTAAATTAAGAAAAAAAATTACCTCCTTTTATTCACTTTTATATATTTCTTTTTATTCTCAATTTGAGAACATATATATATCTTCAAAAGCTTATTCATTTTAGAAAGCTTTTTCATTTTAGAAAGCTTTTTCATTTCAAAAAGCTTCTTTAGTCCAGAACTTAGAAGATGGATGAGAAAATCAAGCCCTCACTGCCTATTTATACAAGATGTCTGTCTGTGACTATTCATGTGGGATATTTTCACTTCGTACTTGTCTGTCTGCTCTTGTATACATCGGTTTATTTGTATACATAAACACAGACATATTTATCTCTACTGGCAACCATACCTACATATTCATTAATATATACATTCATATTCACTTGTATATGGAGATAAGATAGATCATACTCATCTGAATATGCATATATACATGCATATACACCTACCTGTATATTAAAACATAGATGTATATATTCATCTATACATTCATACATATATACATATTCACATATATATGTATACATACATTTATATTCACCTATACGTGAACAACTACATATATATTCAACTATATATGTTTGTTGTTTACTGCAACATAGTTGCAAATTAACTTATATCAGTTGTTTGTTGTAACATAGATCCGTTGTTTGCTGCAACATAGCTGCAAATTAACTTATATTAGTATGTATTCACTTGTATATGTATATATACATGCATGTTCACCTATAATGTACATGTTTGCTTCATATTCGCTTGTATATGCATACATACATATAAATATGCATAAATATAATAATATATTCTTGTATATATATATATATATAGATGTATATTTAGATGTATACACTCATATTGGTCTATATATGGATAGATGATTGGATATTAATCATTTTATATCCAATTTAGTAAATATATTATGTCATTGTATGTTGGTTTAATTGAGTAGACCACTTGCTTATTTCAGGTGAGGTGATTGGTTCAAATCTTGCATGGAACACAATGTTGCAGTATGGTCGCAACAATTTTTCAACAAACACGCTACAAAATTTGTATGTTTACACATTTTGCCACGAGTTTGCTGCAACAGAACCGCGTTGTTTGCCGCGAGTTTGCTGCAACATAACTGCGTTTTTTGCCACGAGTTTGCTGCAACATAGCTGCAAATTAACTTATATTAGTATGTATTCACTTGTATATGCATATTCATTTTTTAATGCATATTTGTGCGTGTATGCATAGAAATATGCAGATTCGTCTATATATGTACATGTTTGATGTACATTGAACTGTAAATGGTTAGATACAAACACATTCACCTCTATATTGAAACTTACATGCAAATTCACTTGTATATCTATCAATACATACATATTCACTTATATATGCATGCACATGTTTGATTCATATTTGCTTTTATATGCGTACATACATACGTATAAATATTCATATATTCATGTATATCTACATGTTATGTAGATTTATATGTATATTTAGATGTATTCATGCATATTGATTTGTATATGTATAGATGTATGATTTCAAACATTATAAATAAGATAAGTGTTTGTTATTTAAATTGGCTAGATGACTTGATTGTGTGAAATGAGTTCACTAGTTCAAATCTTGCCTGTGACAAAGTGTTGTAAGTTTGTAGCAAGCTCACGGTAAATGACATGTCAAATTATACGGCTATCAACACGTATATGGTCATGGTAAATAGAGCATGAAAATTTTCGAAAAAAGTCGCGGCAAATTTGCCGCGACCTAGCCGCATCACGGCTAGATCGAGGCAAATTGTCGCGGCAAACAACCCAATACCTTGTAGTGTCGGGGCCGTTTAGTGGTAGAGCATTGTCGGCGGCCGTTTCTGATTGGCCATAAATCAATTAGATGGGTGGAGGCGCCACAATATAAACATAGCCCATTGGTTCATCGAAAACATCATTCAACCTCGATGAATGGGACTCGGGCTCGATCAATTTCCGTCGGCACAGGGTCATCGCATGACGATGTTTGAGGGGTTCTCGAAATGGGTTGCCACCTTGATATCGCTCGTTTTTCTAGAGAAACTCAAAAAGCCGATTGTCACAACTAATTGCTTGCATGATGACTTACGACAAGGAAGAAGTTCAATAGTAGTTTTTTAACATTGGTATGAAGGCCTTGAAAAAAAATGGTCACACAACGCTTGGTCATCTCACTTAACATCACATGCTAGATGTCAAAATTCAAAGGCATAGAGGGACAGTACCGAACGCATAACTTGATGTAACGAATAAAATTTGGTGATGGATGTTCGATGTTGGTTTGTATTCCCAAATGTAGTGAGATGGAAAGGAGTTGGAGAAAAGGTTGATGAGAAACCAGGCTATACATGTAAAAGATTCGTTGCTGCAGGAGGAGAGTTGGTTTTTTCTTCCTCGAGATCCATTCCAACTTGAAGTTTTCGTAATGATTCCCAAAGGTTGTTATTCTCAAGTTGAAGTTGATGCATGGCTTCTAGAAGCTGATTTAATCTCTCGGTAGAATCTAACATGCTGAGGCTTGCAAAATGGGGAAGGTGAACCAATTGTTTAATGATTGTCTTCAATATCAGATTGTTTAATGCTTAGACATTTGTCTTCAATATCAGATTGTTTAATGATGTTATATAGGTAAGGTCTCACAATGTTCAATCAATGTAGAACCTAGTGGCTTTACGATGATCGACTTCACGCAACTTTGTAATGCCAAGGAGGGGACTTTCATCCTACCACCCTATTGTAAATAAATAGGATGTATGTTATATTCTAGGTAAAATATTGTTGTCAATATTGTTTTGATGCAGATGACATTCTATTGTTTCGTATTATAGGCCATTTTCCAATTTGTATTTCCTAATTACAAGTGGTGGTATGTGATACCAATGGCCCCACGTACAAAGCCGGTTTCCACTCCTTGTTGCCTTAAGTAGGGTTAGATCATGATGTGTTGACCGATACTATGTATGATCAACAAGTGAGAACAATACTACCACCAACAGCAGATACAATAGCAGATCAGTTTGACAACCATGCCAATATAGAACCACCAACCAAGTTGTGTAGTGCACTGATTATGTCAATGTTGGAGGTGGGATGTCTAATGATGACAATGATCATGCTGATCTTGATCCAGACGGACCCATCAACACTGATGCATCCTTAGACATATATATTTTGAGCTAGGGTCTGGGGACATTAATATCGATGAAGACGTTAATTTTTTTATCAATATTGATCCGTTCCTTGTAATTGATACTTATGTTGACCAAAACTCATGACATTTTTTTATATTTATCTATACTGATGATTAATTGACTTGAAACGTAATTATCTACCTTATAGTATATAGGTACATGCATGTTTACTTGTATATATTAGTGCATATTTACATGCATATTCATCTATGGTTGGATTTAGATAAGCAAATCATCGGTATGTACATATTACTAGATAAGTTCATTATATCAAACAAGGTCACAAGCTCAAATTAAATATGTTATTGGGTAAAATGTGCGGAAATTTTCATGCCAACATTTACGGTAAATAGTGCGGTAAAATGTGTGGCAAATGGGCAACAACTTTACAGTAATGGTGTGGCAAGTGTGTAACAATGTTCATGGCCAAAGTCATGGTAAGAATCAAAGTCACATCAAGATTTTTATCGCATCTACAACATCGTGGTAAACCTCGCGTGAAACTGCAGTCCAGTAAGCGCACATCAAATGTGATGCAATTTTCGGCAATTTTTATTTCAACCAAGATGTGTTCTGTTTAGGTTGCAGTAAACGCGGTAATACCGTGTAGTGGATGAACCCGTGCTTTGATACGATCTGTTGGTGAGGTTGTCAAGTGGAACAAGCTATAGTAGATCATAAATATTTTGTTGGAGATCAAGGATGAAAAGGAGTAGATAGAATGAAAGAGGCATGAAGCTAAAAGGCTTTAGGTCTAGGTCAACGTGCAAGGAAGAGTCGTGGAAATGAACGAGAGAGAGAGAGAGAGAGAGAGAGAGAGAGAGAGAGAGAGAAGCAAGAGAGGCATAAACTATACATTTTGTATATTATAAATGCAGGTAACAACTTACAAATGGCCATATGAACTTCTAACTTAATACAAATATGGTTGTCTAGATGGACAGTGTGAACACGACCAATAAATGACTATATTTGACAAAAAATAATAATAATAATAATAAAGGCAAAAATAAATAAAAGTATAAAGTAAGAAGGGAAGAGTGGATAAGGTAGCATTAACTCCCATATAGAGTGGTTAACATAGAGCAAAGGGGACAAAAAGGCCCAATAGATAAGCCTTCATCTTATATCTTACATATCTAAATGCCAATATCAAAACCTTAAATAACTTATATCCTAACCCTAATCTTTCTTATACAAACCCTTCATCTCTTATCTATAACCCAAATCCACTTATATTGAAACCCTAATCTCATATATCCAAAACCTGAAAACTCTTTGACTTAGAAAAATCTTAACCTCTCACATATAAACCCTAATCTATTATATCTAAACCCCAAATCTCTTATATCTAAACTTTAATATCCTAATTCAGACCCTAAAAAATCATCTGTAAACCCTACTCTTTCAATATATCCATATCCCTAATATCTCTTTTTTATACTTTAATCTCTTTTATCTAAACTTGATCTCTCTTTCCTAATCTTTCTCTCTTATCTAAACTCTAATCGCTCAAATCTGAAACCTATCTCCCTCACACTCTCAATCCAAACTCTAAATACTTACATGTTCTCATAATCTAAGAATATGATTGTAAAGATCTTTTTTAATTTAGTTTTTATTTTTTCTAAAGATTAATATCTTCTCAACTTAACCATCTCCTGGTTCAAAACCCTAATGGTTCTACCTTGACACATATTTGAAGCTATGCAACCCAAAACCTCAGAACACCATAGTGGATCCATTCGTAATCAAGATGTCTAAATAGTCATGTTCACAACATTATATAGGCACTAGCAATCATGTTATCAACCTTTGAATCAAAACATTAGGATCATAATAACACTTTACAAAGGTGATATTACACTTGCAAGAAATATTGGGTTAAATTAAGTCTTAGAAGAAAAATATGTATCACATACATCAGATTTTTTTTGAAAAGTTGTTATCATATGGAGAATAGGTTGAATGAGAAAGACTGCCTCCCATTAAAGAGTTTTTCTCTATTATGGATATGTTAGCATCTTGTCAAAAACCCTACTATATTGATAAAAGAGAAGAGTAACTTGATTTTTGGGTATAGAAGGATAAATTGAAATTTACACCATTTCATTTATAAGATTGAAGCAATTGGCTGTGGTGATAAGACAGAGGAGAGGAGAGGTGACGAATGGCAACAATGGAGTTGACCGCTGTCACGAGGGACCTTAAAAGCGAACCAGAATATGAGTAGCTTAACCAAGAGTCACAAGAAACCAATCTTCAAGGGACATTTTCATCTGGAATTACAATATTTAAACATGAAAAAGACTCTAAAAAAGTTTTTTAGAAGAATAAAATCTTACAAAGAGAATATGATACATTAACTAGTATCTTCTTCCACAAAACCCCAAAACTCCACTATAGAAGCAACAATATGTATGCACACGTGACGTGAGTTGGACATGCAAGCAACAATACTCATGTAACTAGCTAGCTACAAGAGTGGAATATATGCGAAGAGAGGGAGGGGGAAGAGAGAGAGAAGTATAGCTTACATGTAAGTCAAGGTTGTGACCAAGAATCTGTAAACAATGGCAACGGCGATAGAAGAAGAGGAAGGAGGAGGAGCCAAAATGCATAAGGCGAGCAAGAGAGAGCACAAGAGAGGCGACCAGCAGCGGTGGCAACAGAGCCCTTGTGGGTGTTGTTGCGAGTTGCTCCCCACGTCTTGTTATTCCCTCCCTTCACCATTTTGCTACAGCAAAGGGGACAAAAACCCTAAATCATTTAGAGTTAGGATTTGCTGTAAACGCAAGACCTAGGTAAACCCAAGACCCCGATGGGCCTGGTATTTTGAAAAACAAAACCAAAATTACTTTCCTCACAAGAAATATTAAAAACAAAAACTTAAAATTAAAAAAGGCTCAATGGTCATCTTCGTCTTGTATCGTAGTCAGACAGGTTCTCAACCTGGCTCGGGAAAAACCCTAGCAACCTATCTGCCTTGGGATTCCACAGACAGGCACAGCCAGCGAGCAAGCGAGAGAGAGAGAGAGAGAGAGAGAGAGAGATGGCTTTTGCAGCGACAAGGATCGCAGAGATCGTGAAGAAGACGACCGGTGGCCTCGTCTGGAAACAGTGGGCGATGAACAGTACGCGCAGAGCCAACGCCAAGAAGAGGGCTTGCAGGGTAGCGCAGGTCTCTCTCTCTATTGTCTTCTCATTGTTTCGTTTTACGCTTCCTGAATGAAAACCTCTGCATGTTTCGCCGAAACAGATTCATCAAAATCTGGCTCTTGTCTGTCTTCTTGTCGTTTTGATGTCTCCTTTGGTTGATCAATCCACTGAATTGTATTGCTTTCTATCAATGTTCCGATACTGTGGAACCTGAGTCTGCAGAGCTAAGAGGATGTGCCAACCGTTGTTCTGTGCTATTTATAAACTCGCAGCTACTCATATCCATGTCGACAGCCTTCCTGTGCAGCTTGAAGTAAAGACAACAGAGGATGCAAAACGCCATCACACCTTAAAACTTTTAGATGGGGATCCACGATATACATGTCGGTACTGTTAGGCCTCATAAGTAACATACAAGAGTTTGAGCAGCCTGGCGAGTTTCTAGCGCAATTCTATATAAATAAGAACTCATTTTGTTTAGGGTGTCATATGCCGAAATGAGGCTTGTTTCAAAATTGCCATCCGTGGAAGTTCTGAGCGCAACACAGTTGGGCGATTCTATTCTAAATATATAAGTCATGCCTATGCATAAACCAAGACAACAAATATGCTCTCGGGCACATATCTCACTTGCATTATGTTGGAACCTTTTTGCTATAACTGCTTATGTCATGAAGGTGTTTTATTAATATCTCAATGATGGTAGTGGGCTATTTTAAAGAGTGACTCAAAAGTTTCCAATATGATTTTGCTATTGGTCTTCTCACTCTACAAGAACTCATTAGGTAACCAATATAAACATATTACTGATCCTGTGACTTATTTGACACCTGTGCAGTCCGTTGTTCAATCAAAGTCTCTGATCTTATGTTCTTCTCACACTATCTCGTTGTGATGGCTTTCTTTTTTATTCCAGTGCGTTCTCATTCCTTTTCTAAATGGAGAATGGTGATACAGTAATTTTGTTCGATCTTTGAACATCGTAGCTACTCTGTGGTCCCTCACCTTTATGTGGTTGAATTGTGGATTGTGCAACAAGGGAAGCCAATCACAAGATTACACCAGAAAATATGGTGAACTTTATTGTCTGCATATACAGTAAACTTTTACAGCATCCATAACTTTCAAGTTATCATCTCCACCGAAATGCAAACACACACACACACACACACACACACACAAATGTGCATGCATACACTCAAATTCAATATAGAAGTCTAGGTAAAACTGGTCTTATGAAGTTGTAATTCTGTCAGAAATGAACCAATCTGAAGCGTTTCTGTGCTATATTTATTAATTTACATGCTGTATTCATATGTTTGCTTTACAGTAAAATCCTCTATTTGCATCTGAAGTTTCCTACAGCCTTTGAGAGGGCCTGACGTTCGAATCATTCTCTGCTGGTTTGATAAATACATCTGCTTGATATTTGTCTGGATGGTGGCTGGGTATTGTGCAGGTTGAAGCAGTGTTGAGGGCATGTGCTGGGCCCTCACCATCCCCACTTTCCAATGAAGTTGTAGCTGACCAAAACGTCAGTGTTTCATCAGGAACGGATCAGACCTAGGCCTTGCCCCGCGTAAGCTTCTTCAACCGAGTTTAGACTTCTAACAAAAATGTTGGAACTTTACCTTTTCTGCAGATATTTTTGAAGGTTAGATTTTACAAGGATGTTTTTTGAGCGTTCTGTCTACTCTGGCCTCTGCTTCTTATTACATACCATATTCTTATATTGCTCAACTATTGTTCGAAGTTTGTATCGCTCACTACACTTGTGAAGTTGTTGACGTTTATTCATAAAAAAGTTTGTTGATCCTTTTGCACAGCACAATGAGGCTCCATCACTATTAATGTTTTCGTTTTAGGCTACATCTCTCTCTCTCATTCTCTCTTTGTGGGGTCCTTGTAGCTATTTTCATTTGAATTTGTCCTTCAGATCTCATGCAGTTTGAGCATTTCATTTTTAAATTTCTAATTATCAGTGGGTCATAGGAATGAGTATTTGAGGCTTACACTTTGCTCCTTTGTTTTGTGAGGATTTTGCACACCCCCATTCCAAGCGTATAAGTTGAGGTCCAATTTTTTGGGACAGATTGAAATAGTGGCATAGTGGAAGATGAGACTAATAGGACCAATCGACAAATTATGTGGTTTCCTTGTTTGGATGTTTAACTTAAGCTACTTGGAAGTATGCGTGGTAAGATATATATAAAATGCAAAATATTCTTTAAAGTAAGAACATGTACGACTCAAAATTTCTGAGTCTATTGGTAGAGGGATAGGGTAATCAAGGTTGTTGGAGCTAAGCTGGAGCTACTTTTGGAAGTTACAACAAAATTCAAGTGTTATATAAATAAAATTGTTAGTCATAAGCTCATGATAACGAACTGTTTTCATGTCTCCAATAGACTGGTAAAGGAGTGTTGCAGTACACAATTCTTTCTAGTTTGAAGCCGGATTTTGTTTGAATACTGTCATGTTCATGCTTAGTACATTTTAGGTCATGAAGGTGTGGAAGTTGGTTTAAGGGGTATTTTTCAGCTCCACTGTTCTAAGCTACCTCTTTCATGGTTGTTGCAACTCTTATCAAACTTGGGGGTTCACACTTGGAGGACTATCTATCCATGGTAAAATTGATAGTAGATTGGTTGACAAGGATGGTTCACTTTGTTCTTGTACTAATAAGCCATCTGCTGGATACAATTGGTAAATCACCCATTGATGTAATAGCTGTGAGATTCGTTGATGTAATTTTGGATTATCCATGGCTTTTAAATGAAAGTTTCTAATTATCTATAGATTATTGGAACCATTGAATAAAATTTTCATCTGATAATTCTGAATACTGTTGTGTCATACAAAATAAGAAGTAAAATAAATCTGTTTAATGTACTACAAATAACGATTATTTGAGTCACTCTTAAATAGTTTCAAGCCTGGATATATACGAAATAGTTACCCTTAAAATATAAAATTGAACATATTAATATGATACTATCTAAATAGGTTATGTCAATCCAAAGAAAATAAATCTCTTCGTAACTTGAAGAGTTGTAAATCAAGTTGGGACATGTGATAACCCTGAGCGAAGAAAAAGATAAATTTGACAATAACATATGAACTATCTTACATTAAATAAATAACAAAAATAAAAGCTATCTATTGCTTAGAGCATAGATAGTTTGGTTGATCATCTATATAGTGAGTGAGATCTTGATAATTGGTATTACCAAGTTCATATAGCTAAAAGTGCTATATTGGAAAATTGAAAAATGGTTTTAAATTATGTGTTTTGATTTGACCAATGTTTTATAATCATCTTGAAATAATAAATGAATTATATTATTGGGAAAATTATCAAAAAACGCCTACCAAAATTTTAAATTACATTTTAAAGCCTATGAAAAACAGAAATTACCAATTAATGCCTACTCTTCTCTTCCATAAAAAATTAACATCCGATTGTTGGGCGATGAGGCTCTAGCTTTGCACGTCATGCTTCATCACCAACTCCCGCAACTTCTGGTCCTCAAACGGCCGCCAATGGCTGTGTTGTATGGGCATGTAGGACATTTCTGTGTCGATTCTGATTATGGTTACGATTCCAATTAAGATGATCCTGATTGGTCCATGATCCATGATTGGTCTCGATTACGATATTCAAAATCAGGATCATCCAATTAAGGACCAAGATCCATGATTAGGACCAAGCTAATCACTAATCAGGATCATTGATCTTTAGTAGTGGTGGTTACGATATTCAAAATCATCTCTGGATCAATTAGGATCATCTTAATTAGGGTGGTTTAGGGTCATGAACGAATCAGGATCATCTTAATTAGGGTGGTTTAGTGATGAAATAATCATGGATCATGGACCAATCAGGATCATCTTAATATGGTGGTCATGGATCACTAATCAACATCATCGAATTATGGACCAAGATCCATGATCTTGATTAGTGATTAGCTTTAGTAGTGGTGTTATGATCATTGTTATCATGATTGTTGGTGCTCGTAGCGTGTTTATCCTCATAAGTGTTAGCATGAATATCCATGGCCGCCGCCGCCTAATGTTACAATTCTAATTACTTTGATCCCTTTCCAATTTGCAAAGGGAAAGGGATTAGGGTTGCAAATTAGCAACAAAATCGTGCCAAATTAGTGGCAAACTAGCGACAAAATTGCGGCAAAATAGCAGCAAATTTGCAGCAAATTAGCGGCAAATTAGCAGCAAACAAGCAGCAAACTTGCGGCAAATTAGCAGCAAATGTGCGGCAAATTTGCGGCAAATTAGCGGTAAATTAGCAGCAAATTTGTGGCAAATTAGTTGCAAATTTGCGACAAATTCGTGGCTCATTTGCTGCTAATTCGTGTCAAATTTGCGGCTACTTTGCAGCAAATTCGGTTTAATATTAGCGGCAAACGTGAAAGAAAATTTGTAAATAATAAAGTTTAAGTCTAACCTTGCGAGGAACTTGGAGCGATGATACGTCTCGTCGATATCTAGCCTCTCCCCGCTTGGGGCATTCAGACAGATCTACTAATTCACCTCGGAACAGCACACAGTCGTTGATACATGCATGGATTCTGACGTAGTCGAGCCCATGCAATGTGATCATCTGCTTCCTTGCCTCTTCGCGTGTAGCTAGAAGACGATGGGGTTGTGGCAACATCTTCCCCATGAGACTTGGCAATGCATCCACCGATGCATTACTCCATCCATAGGATGTTTGGAGATTCATGATCTCCATCGCTGCCCAAAGCACTGAGAATGTAGCTCCATCGTAAATCGGTGTTCTAGCAGCCAGTAGTAACGTCGAAAAGTCTAAGTCGGGCCTTCCCTTGCTTGATGTCCAGAACCCTGCCGACGTGCTGGCCGATGTAGATCTTCCATCATATCTTCCATTTGTTGATTGGGATCTTGTTCTTGCGTTGGGAAACCCTCTAGATCATCCACTGCTTCACTCCTACGTTGTCGTACACGTGCCTCTTCTTCTTCAGCCTCTGCCCTTGCCCGCTTGTAGTAGTCACGTAACAACCGCGGTGCAACAGTGTAATGCGGAATATCATGGGGTGACTCTTCAGGATTCCAATAGCCCCATTTCCATATATGATCGTGCACTACATGAAGAGCTCGCCTAAATCTTTTCCTGCATCGGTCGCACCTACACCGAATGGTCCGAGCTCCCCATTGGCCGATATGTGTCTTGTGCAACTCCTCGGCATCGGTAGACGATGACTCTGAACTAATGTGGTGTGGATCGGCATCCATTTATGTACAATTTCGCAGTTAACAGAGCGGCAAATTCGCGACAAACAAGCGGCTGATCGTGGCAACTGCGTGGCAACTTCGTGGCAACCTCGTGGCGAACAAGTGGTTGTGCCGTGGCAACTGCGTACCTGTATTTCTGCAGGTTCGCGGCAAATGACGCGGTAACTTCGCGGCAACTACGCGGCTACTGCGCAGCTACTGCGCGGCAAACAACATCACTAGGTGTTTTTTCCCCCAAATTCCAAACCCTAGCTCGCTCCTCCTTATCTCTTTTTTTTCCCTTCTACTCGCTCCTGCTCGCCCCTACTCTCCTGCTCTCCCTTGCTCGCCCTTGCTGCTGCTGCTATTGTTGCTGCTTCTGCTTCTACTGCTGCTTCTGTTGGTGGTGCTGCTGTTGCTTCTGCTCCTACAAACCCTAAACCCTGCTCGGCTTGACCCTGCTCTTGATCCTGCTCTGGCAATTAGTGCTAGTCCTCCTACTCCTCCAGGTAGACCTCCTCCTCCTGCTCCTTCAACTCACTATAATTAGTGAGAAGTAATTAGTGAGAAGTAAGTAGATTTGGCGTTGAAGTTAGTGAAATTTGTTGTAATTAGTGAAATTTGTTGTAATTAGTAAATTATTTCCTAATTAGTAAAATTTGTCCTAATAAGTGAAATTTGTCGTACTTCGTGAAATTTGTTCTAACTAGTGAAATATGTTGTAAGTAGTGAAATTTTCTATTATTAGTGAAATTTATTGTAATTAGTGAAATTTGTTGTAATTAGGGAAATTTGTTGTAATTCGTGAAATTTGTTGTAATTAGTGAAATTTGCTGTAATTAATGAAAGTTGCTGTAAACACGCGTAATTTTCTGTAATTAGTGAACTTTGCGATAATTAGTGGAGACTAGCTTGGAATAATTGAATAACCGCATAGTTAGAGAAATTTAACGATGCATTAGTGAAATTCGACATGAAATTTCGTCATTTCACCGAAACCCTAAACTCAAAAGTGGCTAGAACCCTAAACTGGACGAAACCCTAAGCTGGTGGAAACCCTAAACTGGCCGAAACCCTAAACTGGTCGAAAGCCCGAAACCTTAAACCCTAAACTGGCCGAAACCCTAAATTGGCGGAAACCCTAAACTGACCGAAAACCCGAAACCCTAAAGTAGCCGAAAACCCTAAACCCTAAATAACCCTAAACCCTAAACAGGCGAAAACCTTAAACCACCCTAAACCCTAAGATGGCCCAAACCCTAAACTGGCCGAAAACCCTAAACTAGCCGAAAACCCTAAATCGCGTAAACCCTAAATTGGCTGAACCCTAAATTTTAGCAACTCCTAAACCCTAAACCCTAAGTTACATGAATGCTTAAAACCCTATACCCTAAACCCTAATTTTCAATGTGTGATAGATGGCTGATATATCGCTGATTCCACTTACCTTGGAGGCTGAGTGACGGAGTTATCATGTTGCAATGAGAGAATGGCAGCATTAGATGACCGCGCATTTTGGTGGCATGCCCCCACCAGAGGAGATGGGACCATATATGGCATGACACCCACCTCCGGTCCCACTAGTGAGGGGTCGGCCTGGCTCATTTGATGCCAGCTTGGCCACCACTCCTGGTATCGCCACACCCTAGACAGCTAGGAGCACGCCCCTAGGTGGGCCCACCCCACGCGACAGCCCTCGTGCTATCGTGCGACATGATGTGAAGCGGTGTTGTGTGTGTGGAAGGTCGTCAGTCGAAATCGGAGCACTACCTCCCAACAGTATGGTGGAGATGTCAAGAGGTAAGTCAGAACAGAGAGAAGATCAGATCTGAAGGAGGAGGCTTCAGATCTGGGTTGGTCAGATGTGGCGGTAAAGATAGAAGAGAGAGAGAGAAATAGACACAAAATAGCACTGCTATTATCTGGAGTTGGAGCAACCAACTTTGGACGACCATACAAGCTTGTTATTATACCCCCAAGCTAGGGCACAAGCGTTTCCGACATATTACAAATATGGCCCGTCCACTTATAGACAGTGTGAACACGGCCATTAGAAGCCCGCATTCGACACTCCCCCGTAATGGGCGTGTTCCAAAAATCCGTAAAAAGAAAAAAGAAAATATACAAGTTTTATAGATTTACAAAGGGGCTGATATACTGCGGAATAGTACGATCGTCGTAGAAAATTCGACTATTTCCGCAGTTCGTCCGAAATCAGCTCCACGCCCATTCGATCGCGTAAGGACCAAAATCGGTCCGTCGAAAGACTCTTGGTTATCGCGTCCGCAACATTGTCAATCGTAGAGACCTTCTCTAGACGTAGCATCTCCTTAGTTGCGCAATCCCGAACGAAGTGGTACCGAACCTCGATATGCTTTGAAGCATTATGATGTACCAGATTCTTCGCTAAATCGACGGCTCCCTGGCTTTCACTGAGTACGATCGGAATCCATTTCAAATTAACTTGTCGAAACATACGAGCTAGTCGTCCGAGCCAAAGCGTTTCCTTCACTGTGTCCGACGCAGCTACGTACTCCGCTTCGGTTGTACTCGTAGCCGTACAGTCCTGTAGTTTCGATCTCCACGAAATGGCGTCGTACCCAAACCTGAAGAAGTATCTGGACGTCGATTTCTGGGTGTCGAGACAGCCCACGTAGTCCGAGTCGGTGTAGCCTACTAGGCATACGGGTTCATTCGGTCTGAATTTGATGTCGTAGCCTTGTGTGCCAACCAGATATTTGAAGATATGTTTCATTGCGTTCTAGTGTGGGCGGCCAGGATTGTGCATGAATCTGCTAACGACTCCAACCGCATGTGCTATGTCTGGCCGCGTTGCGACCATAGAGTACATCAATGAGCCAACAACCGGTGCGTATGGTACTGACTTCATATAGTCCCCCTCCGGACCGGGTGTCGGGCAGTCCTTCCGTGACAGCCGAAGGTTGGCCGGTAGCGGTGTCGTCGCAGATCGAGCCGTATGAATGCTGAATCGCTCCAAAATTCGTCGGATGTAAGCGGACTGAGACAAATACAACTGTCAGGAAGGGCGATTCCGCGTGATCTTCATCTCGAGAATATGATGTACCGGACCGAGGTCCTTCATTGCGAAGTTCAGCAGCATTTGCCGTCGGAGCTCGGCAAGCTCTCCGATATGTCGACCGGAGAGCAACATATCGTCCACGTAGAGGATGAGGAAGATGGGACTCCCATC
>JBBBWG010006336.1:15000-26712 GCA_037176905.1 Azolla pinnata | reverse complement strand
AGAGAGAAAAAGGGAAGAGAGAGGAAAAAGGAAGGAGAGATAAAAAGGGAGGAGAGAGAAAAAGGGAAGAGAGAGGAGAGAGAAAAGGGGAGAGAGAGGAGAGAGAAAAAGGAGAGAGGAGAGAGAAAAGGGGGAGAGAGGAGAGAGAAAAGGGGGAGAGAAGAGAGAGAAAAGGGGGAGAGAAGAGAGAGAAAAGGGGGAGAGAAGAGAGAGAAAAAGGGTAGAGAGAGGAGGAAAAAAGGGCAGGGAGAGAAGAAAAAAGGAAGAGAGAGGAGAGAGAGAAAGATAAGAGAGGGGAGAAGGATGGGAGTGAGTAAAAGGGAAGAGAGAAGAAAAAGAGAGGAGAGAGAAAAAAGTGAAGAGAGAGGAAAAAGAGAGGAGAGAGAAAAAGGGAAGAGAGAGGAGGAAAAAAGGGCAGGGAGAGAAGAAAAAGGGAAAGGGAGAGAAGAAAAAAGGGAAGGGAGAGAAGAGAAAAGGGAAGGGAGAGAAGAGAAAAGGGAAGGGAGAGAAGAGAAAAGGGAAGAGAGAGAGGAAAAAAGGGAAGAGAGAGGAAAAAAGGGCAGAGAGAGAGGAAAAAAGGGAAGAGAGAGGAAAAAAGTGAATAGAGAGAGAAAAAGGGAAGAGAGAGAAAAAATGAAGAGAGAGAAAAAAGGAAGAGAGAGAAGTAAAGGGAAGAGAGAGAGAGAGAAAGGGAAGAGAGAAAAAAAGGGAAGAGAGAGAGAGAAAAGGGAAGAGAGAGAAAAAAGGGAAGAGGGAGAGAAAAGGGAAGAGAGAGGAAAAAAGGGAAGAGAGAGGAAAAGGGGAAGAAGAGAGAAGAAAATGGGGAAGAAGACAGAGGAAAAAGGGGAAGAAGAGAGAGGAAAATGGGGAAGAAGAGAGAAGAAAAAGGGGGAGAAGAGAGAAGAAAAACGGGGAGAAGAGAGAGAGAGAGAGAGAGAGAGAAGAAAGAAGGGGAGAAGAGAGAGAAGGCGCTCTCTTCTCTCTCTCTTCTTCCCACTCTCTCTCTTCCAATCGCTTGGTTTGGACTTTCAGAGACCTTGGTTTCTCTTCTTCTGCTTCTGCTTCTGCTTCTGCTTCTGCTTCTGCTGCAGCTGCTGCTCTTGCTCCGCCATCGCCACGAGCTTCGCAGGCCCATACGCACCAACAGGTATTCCTCCTCCTCCTCCTCCACCTCCTCCCCCTTCTTCTTTCTTCTTCTCCTTCCGCGTCTTCTTCCGCCGACCGACCGAACCGAACCGATCGATCCACCGATCGGCCGATCCAGCGACAGCAGGATCCGCACCTCCGCTTTGCGATCGTTTGTTTCTCCCACCAGGTTTCGTTTTCGGACCACGCCTTCCTTCCTCCTCGATGCATCTCTCCGCCCGCTCTTCCCCTCTGTCAAAGATCGATGGACCTGCTTCACTTTTCTTTCTTCCATTTCCATCTTTCCTTTCCTTTCTTCTCTCTCTCTCTCTCTCTCTCTCCCTGCGTCTCGGTCCCATCCGATTCCATCAGTTCTGTTATGCTACCTCTTCCGCGTGCAATGTTCACTTCTCTCCTTCATTTCTTGCACTTCTCTTTGATCACGCGGGAATAGCTCCTCGGCCAGGTCTCCTTCATCGCTAGAATGCTTCAGATCTCTGTGTTTTTCTCTTCTGAGACACCCGCCTCCTCTTGGCGTTCAACGCAAACATTTTCGGCTCCGTTCTGCTCCTCCTCCTCCTCCTCGGGCTCTTTTTCTTCTCAGATCGGGAATGTATCTTGACCTTCTTTCGCGTCGCAGTTCGTTTTACACCCGATCATCTTTTTATCCCGACTCTAACAAGAGTCTCTTGCTACCACAGGTCTAGGCAAGAAAAATTTCTCCCCTTCATCTCTAACTGGCTCAGCCAGAGTTTCTTGACGAGGCCGTAAACTCAGCATTTCCGCAACACAATTGTTTCTCTGCCATTTCTAACTGCTTCGATTGTTTCTAGTTCTTCCTACCACCGTTTCTGTCGAGTATCTTCAATTTTACTTTCCCTGCGGAGAGGATCTTGAGTATTTTTCTCAGTGTGATCCCGTCATTCTATGGAAGTCCTGCAAAGGCACCGGGAAGACCATTTTTGGTTTAGTAAATATTCTGTTTCTACTATTCTTATGTTCGTTCCAGATCCCCCAGAATCTGCTTTTAGTCTGCACACACAATGTTTGATCTCGTGTGCTGATTTTAATGACGCGTCTTTATTCCCTTTTCGTATTTATGACAGATTCGCAAAGTTTTTCTTCGAATCTTGTTTCTGTATCTTCTTCCAGACGTTGTTGGCTAGAGTCTGCATGGACTTCAAGAAGGTCTTGGATCAGACAGTTCGAGACCTGTAAGCTCCCATTTTTTCAAACCGTTCTTGAACTTGTTGATGGATTTGATTTGTATGGATACTTTCTTTACCTTTCACGTTATCGTTCTTCCATGGCTTCAGCAAAAGAGAGGTGAACAAGAAGGTTTTGAAGGTCCCGGAGATTGAGCAGAAGGTAAGTTATGCCTTCCGGTGCAGATATTGGGTTACGACTTGCCAGATGATTGTATGGCAGAGTTTGAATCCGAGGGTTATTTGATTGACGTTAGATATTTCGTCAATGCAGGTTCTGGATGCTACAAGCAATGAGCCATGGGGGCCACATGGCACAGCTATGGCGGAGATTGCACAAGCCACTCGTAATTAGTAAGTTGTTTCTCCGTTCTTCAACTGTGCCCGGGATTTCTGTATTGTTGCTATTTCTTACCAGTAACTTCTGCACGGTGCGAAATCATCAACTGTGCATCGCATCTCTTCTTGCAGTTATGAACATCAGATGATCGTGACAATCATATGGAAACGGTTGAGTGATACTGGCCGTAACTGGAGGCACGTATATAAGGTTGCCTTTTGATAAGCCTATCATTACTCTGTTACTGCTTTGGTTGTAATATTACAAAAACATTTATTTTGCATGCGTTTGTTGCTCAGGCACTTACTCTTCTGGAATATCTTGTGGCCCACGGATCAGAAAGAGTGATAGATGATATCAAAGAGCACAGCTATCAAATCTCTGTATATCATCTCACCCTTCAGGTTTTTACAGATTCATAAACTTTTAAGACTGATGCTCTCTCAACGCATCTGTTTTTATCTTCATAGGCTCTTAGTGACTTCCAGTACCTGGATTCTACGGGTAGAGATCAAGGCATCAATGTCAGGAAGAAATCACAAACCCTCATGTCTCTAGTCAATGATAAAGAGAAAATAAGGGAAGCCAGGCAGAAGGCTGTTGAAAATAGGGACAAGTAAGTGACCTGGTCTCGATAACCATCTATCCAAATGCAAGGAATTTCCACATTGGCAGTGTACGTGATGCATCATATGTTTATGATCTATAGGTATCGCGGTCTTTCCTCCACTGGTGGAATCTCCAAGACCAGTACATATGGTGACCGTTATGAAGATGATGGCTATAGGTATGGAAGTCGTGATGATGGAAAATATAGAGATAGTGATCGGTACAGGGATGAGGATCGTGGGAGAGATTCGGACAATGGAAGGGAAGAGGATCGTTACAGGGACTATACTAATGAGGATGACCGATACAGTGCCAGGAAAGCAGATGATCGGCATGGTGACAAATACAGGGGTTATGAGAAAGATTTTGACAGAACATACGATGATGATGATCATCACTCTTCGAGGTTTTCTTCTGTTTACTTAGATGACGATTGCCTATTCTGGCACTGTTAGAATACAAATTCATAATGATTTTGCTTGGGTTATGGCCTGCAGGAGTGGTGGAGTTAGAGATGATGATTATCGACGTGATGACTGGTAATAGTTTTCTGTGTAAAGGGAAGATGTTTTTTATTTTCGTGTAGCCTTAATGAATGGATTCTGAAAGTCATCTCGTATGTGACAGGAGGGCAGATCACAAGCCATCTCCTCCAAGTTATGAAGAAGCACAAAGGAGCCCTGAAATCCAAGATCCAGACGAGAGGTGTGCTTAAGTTTTGCCATGTACTTACCGACTATGTTGCTAATTTTTGCTCAGCACTCCTTGTTATCCATGTCACAGATACAAGGGGACAAGTGCAGGACAGACATTAAAGGCAAACATAGTCTCGTTGGATGATCCAATACCTTCGACAAAATCGTTCTTCGATGACGACGACGACGACGAGGAGTTCAATCCCCGTGCTCCTCCTGGTATGAAGGATTCATGATTGGATGTTCTTTTCCCTGTGCAAGTCAAGAATGTATATTTTCTACCATGTACATGGTGATGTATTGCACACTAGCTATGTTCTGCTTCCCGAATTTGTGCCCATGTCATTAAAGTCATAATCAGCAAGCACTTATCAATGAGTTTCTTTTCTACTTTTTTTGTGTAGTTCAAATGCATCAGCATTTCTTATAAGTTTGACTAGGCATTTGGGTTTGTGGTTTATGAGAATAGAAGTCTGAACGGCTGATATTCACCTTAGATATAGCCATGTTTTTGTGACTTAATCCTGAAAACTTAAAAGTTGTTCTAAGTAGCAGAGTTGTCAGTTAAGAAAATGTATGGCTTCATGACATTTTTAAGTATGTGTTCCTTGAAGCAGCTTCAGTGTCACAAACTGATAAAATATCCAATAAACAAGAGGTCGTTAGTGCTGGAAAAACGTTAGCACCTCCACCTGCACATTCCAGCATTGCTGCCAATTCCTCAAATAATTTTTTTGAAGAGTCCAATTTGCGATCTACTCCTGCTACGGCGAATCAAACATCCTTCCAGGTGCACCTTTATGAACTGGTCTTGTTAGTAAAAGCATTCTTCTTCCTCTTCTTCTTGAACCAACTTCTCTTGCTGTAGTCACTGTTGTATGCTTTTTTCATCAGGCATTGGATAGTGATGTATTTGGGAATTCACCTTTCAAAGTTCAAACCTCCTCAGCAGCAAATGTCAACAGTATCAGCACAGACCAAACACCAAGTTTTACAGAATTTCCTTCAAACAATGGGGCCTTTTCAGTGAGCAGAGATAATTTTGAAGCATTTCCACCCATTATTCCACCTCCACAGCCTCCAGTCCAAGCATCAAATATAGCAAACTTTACAACACTTCCTCATACCAATGGAGGTGGTCTTCAGGGTGGTAATAATTTCGATTTATTTTCAGCGCCACCAGCTGTTGCATCAAATCAATCATCAGGGATACATTCAGTTGGAGAAGATATTTTTGGTCTCTCTTTTAATGCTAATAATGGTGCTGCTAATGGTGTTGCACCTTCGGCAGTTCCACCTCAACAAGATACATTTTCCAGTATATTTGAACCAAGTTATGCTCCCCCAGCACAGATATCAACCTCGCAACCTGTTTTTTCACAAAATACTGATATACATGCTGGTGCAAGGTTTCAACAGGAAAAGAAATTCGAGACCAAATCTACAGTTTGGTCTGAGAGTATTAGCAAGGGTTTGATCGACTTGAACATTTCAGGGCGTAAGTACAATTCTTTTAGTTGATTTCCTATGATTTTGCACCATCCACATTTATGAAGGATTCTATCTATCTTAATGTTTGTTTCCTGCAGCGAAAAGCAGTAGTTTGAATGATATTGGAATAGATTTTGATCTTTTACGAACCGAGAGGAAAAAGGAAGAGCGAATATCAGCCCCCAAGTCTTCATCAATAAACATGGGGAAAGCTATGGGATCAGGATCAGGGCTTGGAGTAGCAGGAGCAAGTGCGATTGTGCGTCCTCCATCTCCAATGATGATGAATAATATGGGAATGAATCCAAACATCAACATGAATCAGATGGGCATGGGTATGGGTATGGGCATGGGAATGGGAATGGGCATGGGTATGAATCAGATGGGTATGAGTATGGGTATGCAACAACCTTCGATGCAACAGATGGGAATGGCTATGAGACCTGTTGGAATGGGTCCTACTGGAATGGGTGTAAACTCAGCAATGGGAATGGGCTCAGGAAGTTTTCCTAATCAGCAACAACAATATGGTGGATTCATGTAAAGAATGCGATTTCCCTCAGCTTGCCAAAGTAAAATGCTGGTAAACGGTATTTCAAGGAGAGCTAAGATATTCCATATTTTTATTCAATAGTATATGTAATGAGTATTTACACTACTGGTGTCCTTTATTTTTTGTTATTTTCTGTAAACAAACATGCTAGTCCTTACAAATGAGAAATATTAACTTCCTGTGGTTATTCTTGGATTCGATTAATGAGATGAATGATTACTTCATCAGTGACTGTTTGATAAGTATGTAATTCTACATGAAGCCCAGAATTTAAACAGGGCATCTGATTTAAAACGAAGTTTATGATGGAGGAAGAATCAAGATAGCTGTTGGATGCTCCTTTCTATTTGAAGGCATACTTTTTTGAAAACTGCATATCAAAGTTCGAGAGGATGTGGAGTCCAAAGGTAATTCTTGCCAATATTCAAGTGTAACCACTCAACATTTTGGGTAGAACCAGAGACTTCCAAAACAAATCTGAAAGGAAGTACTGAACAACTTGGCTCAATGATGAAGGTTTGTCTTTTAGAAGATGGAGCACTGACCCCATTTGGTGAAATTAAAATATTGTGTTTGGCCTCACGTGGGGTTTTGATGTGTATAGCAACTTATTTATCTCACTTTTCTTAATGTTCTCTCTGTTGCTGCTCAAGCTGAACCTTGCCGATTATGCTACATTAAACTTTATGGTGCGATTCTCTGCCTGAGGTGGCACATAGTAGAGTTGTGCTTAAGGAATTGCTGAGTGTTAAGGAAAGACTACACATTCCTAAAGCATGTTGGTATATATATATATATATATATATATATATATAAACACACTGCGTTGTGCCCTTGTATTGATTTTGAGATGGACAGGAGGAGAGTATCACACACAAAGTGGCTTCATCAGGAATTTTCTAGCCCAGGTCAGTGACTAAGAATTTCTTTCTGTTGGGAAATTAATCATTGGAATCATGGTTCTTCAATATGTAGATACTAAACTAATGGTATACAACATCACAATTTCTCTCTCATTAGAACACTGAATCGTTGTCATTAGAATGAACTTGTCTGCAGTTCAATGAAATTTTTGCACCCTTGATCGGTTCATGACACTCAAAATTTTAGTCAAAAAAGATTGAACACCCTTGGCTTATTGTCGGAGCTATTTGGCTGTCGGTGTTGAGCCATGAGTGTTGTTGTAGCCGAGGTCTTTCATGATAGCTCCACTAAATCAGTATCAACTCCATTTCATACCTAACACACTAGATATATGATTCTCCAAGATGATTATTTTCTATTTGCATTTCTGGTGTAGGAAAAAGAAAACCATACTTTCAAAGGTCACCACAAATGGCTTGGCCAAAATGAAATACTACTAGTGTTTTAAAAGGAAGATACTCCCAGTAGTCTGCTGCTGGAAAGGATATATGAATGCCAGAAAGGCCAAGAAAGGTAGTTTATTTTGTAGTTGACCACTACAACCTTTGTTAGGCTTGTGGACAGGATCACTTCAAGACAAAGTATCTACTTGTGGTTTTTGGAATACACTCTCGTAGATGAGTGATGCACAAACATTATTGTATGCTTTGTCTCATGGGGCATTTTGGCCTAAGCAGACGTTAATATATCTCTTTCTTTCTTTCTTTCTTTCTCCCCCATGAAGATGCGATGCTATGCATGTTCTTAAACTTTCCACTGTTGATGTTTAGAACATTGTTTATGCAAGGGAAAAACAAGCCCACCTCAAAACTGATAGTTAATTGATAGTTATGACTTACAAGTGTAGGTAGGTAGTTTTTCTTGAAGAAAGAGAAGAGACTCCCAGAGTTAATTACGAGCTCATGTCAATCTCAAGCCACAAAAAGAAGGGATTGATTGATTGGTAGTCGGTGATGGGATGGAATATGGTGTATTACATGTTGATGTTGCGATTGATCGAGATGCAGTTGAACTGTTCTGTGCATGCCATATTTTTTAAGCAAGTTGATGAAAAGTTACTCACAATGTGCCTTGACCATAACATGAAACACGCAGATGTTTTTTGTGCACGATTGTAAGTGCTATCATCGGGATAAGCGTAACTGATCACGTGATAAGCTTCTATAGTTTTTTGTTTATCTTGCAGTGAGTAAGCGCACGAATCAAGTATATCAGCTTGATGATGTATCACATGAAACATTGAGGAGATGGGAATCTATCAGATCATAGAAGTGGTTAGGCGATCTAAACAGCTTGCTTTTGGTTTTTTTGTCAAGCTCTTCTTATCTTTTGCTCGCTCATTATGTCGGTTCTTATTAGGACACACAAATGTGTTGAACTGAGAGAGGGGATATAAGATAGTGTATAATTATCTGATACATATGGAAGTTAATATGGGTAAGATAGCACTATGATGCAACAAGTCGAGGGCATTAATCAAATCTAGCAATAGACAATAACAACTTTGAGTGGTTAAGATGATGCACATAAATGATCTACCGTATGATATGATTAAGTATCTACAACAATATATCAAGCCACTGTAGTCCAAATTAGATTATCAAGGAAGAAAGCTTTAAGCCAAGGTTAAAAGCTAACATCCGTTTGAGAACTTCCTATGGCATCCGTTTGAGAACTTTTTTTTTTTGAGCCGCTTTCTTAGACATATCGATTATAACATCCCAATGACCTTTTAAAATGTGTAATATTTTATCCATAACAATGGCCTTGTGTAATATTGCACCAGCCATTGAAAAATCTCAATTTTCCTAAAAATTTGACTATTCTATCCTTACCCATTGTCCAATAAAGAGTGTGGCATTAGTAGTGCAACTCAACCTTCAATATTTGTTGCCAATAATAATCTTTAGGATTTCATTTCAAGGCGTTTACTAACATTGAACCAAACATCAAAACTATCTATTATTGTTTATTACCCTTAAATTTGGATCCACTCATAGATCGTAATGTTTGCATTCATCGAGAATATCAAACATAAATATATGAACGATAAATGAATGTGAATATTATCAGTATAATGCTTTCAATTTTATTTTATTGTTCATAATGGAGCTTCAGGCATTCGTCGAGAATATCAAACATAAATATATGAACGATAAATGAATGTGAATATTATCAGTATAATGCTTTCTTTATTGTTCATAATGGAGCTTCAGGTAGTGCTAACCTGGTAAGGTAAGAGGGTTATATGTTATGAGCTCGGGTTCGAATCTCATTTATTCTCTTTTATGATTTCTAGTTTATATTGTAATTTTTATTTAACATGAATATATTAATTTTCTATATTAAATGTTTTATCTTAAAAAACAAATAGCTTAATTTGAACTTTAGAGCTATATTTTTCATTCTCAAACAGTACTTTTATATTTGAATATGAATGCACGACTATATTCTTGTCTAAAATCTACGGATTCAGTAGCCATTGATCGCCTATGACACTTATAGCTGGAAAATCACAATGATCAATTATTAGTGATTCTGATACTATTATGTAAAGCCTTTCATTTGCAATTCATAGTAGGCTACCAAATGACCTTGTGAAATTTATACCTTGACCGAATAAGCATCGAGAAACTTGCAAAAGCACCAAGCCACTTAAAGTTAGTCATTGAAACTTATTTGCACTGTTAAACCTTTTATAGCAAATCGAACAATATTTATCTTTCATTATTTTTTCTTGTGCATCTATAGAGGCTTAATTGCCATCGGGGAAAGAGTTATAAATGGAGTGGAATTTGAACAAAAACTTTAGCACAGCTTTAGAACATATTTCTGAGAAGTCTCGAGAACTCTTAGAATGTTTCTAAAACTTCCAAAATATTTATGAATTGTAGAAATTTTACAACACTTGTATAAATATTTGTCTTAACCTAAGGTGAAAACAATTTTTACGAAACTATAAGCTCAAATCTCCACATTTTCTCCCTTAACAGCGACAATTGACTTCTCGAACTTTGTTAGGAGGGCAAGACTTCAAGGCTTGAATACTTTCTATATATAATGCACCCATACCTTCCCTTCAAGAATCTTGTAGTTAGTATAAGCACCACTACTTAGTGTAAGCACTGCTTTTGTGGCAAGTTCAAGTGGGACAAAGTTGCTGGATGAAGACGCTAAGGGTGAAACAGACATTGGAGTTTTTACCGACATTAGTGGTTGCAATGGATATCAACCTTCTTGTGAGATAGCTTGTGACAAGGATGCGGGTTCGAGAATGTTTAACAGAAGATCGGCCTTGGAGGCATCGACAAAGAGTGGTCACATTGGGCTTGGTTGTCCTATTGAACATCACATGCTACTTGTTAGAGCCGCGAGTCATGAATAGAGAACTGGGGAGAATCGATAAGGATCGTTAATAGCTTCCTATTACTGATAACTAACGAAGCGACAATCCGTCGAACCCGTTAACCGAGCCCGCTCACAATGAACTCGTGCGCGACTGACTGATCATCGAGCTAGGAAAAGCATAATAATGCAAAGGCATTTCTTTAAAGATGGAGTGCAACGATAGGATCGCTAGCGCAGGTTTATCTTGCAGGGAATCGATCGATATGCGACAAAAATTCCAGCCGATCGTCGCCCCCGTAACAATATAAGAAAGCCTGGGAATCGAGAACCGACCACTTAAGGCGGGCTTGGAAACGATGGCGTAAGAGGACGAATCGAGACCGACCACTTGAAATGGGCGCGAAAGCAACGGGTAACGACATCCAATCTGAAGAAACCCAAAGATCTTCGAGCACAATGGTTTTTTTTCCTTTGACGACTAGGCACCAGAGTGGGCTCGACAAAGGTTTTCTCTTTTTTTCTTTCTCTCTCTCTCTCTCTCTCTCTCGCTGCTTCCCGTCTAACTAAGTACGCAATTAGTTGTTAAAGCAGTGTTTTTGGCCGCATATGAGCGAGTCGATCATCATCGTCGGACATTTCATATAGAAATGCGAGATTCCGAGGGGCACCAGACAAATGCAAAGAGCATGGGTTTTTCCCAGTTAATGTATGGATGTATGGATGCATGTGTGTATATATATATGTACATAGTAGAACCAGCTCCCTTGGCTTGAGAGCAAGAAGCATTGGGGAATACTGGGTGACAAGCACAACCAAGGGGAGAGAGATTCTTGCTCTAACAGAGCTCACGACGATAATGAGGGTTTCCGATCGACAACAACAGGAACTGTTGTTACAAGTAGTATAACCATTCACTAGCCTTTAATACTACAGTTACAAGTGTTTCACACCATCGGGTCAGCTATGGTCAGCTATTTGTGGGCTAGTTCATCAAAGAATGACGGGTGAGGATCTCATGTCTTCATCCATCCCTATACCCCCTTTTGCTCCTTTTTCATCTTTTTCCCAATTTCTTGGATCATGTTATGATCAGCTTAACAATTAGTAAGCCTCTATTCTCGATTCTTGGATCATATTATGATGATTCAGCTTAACTGATCAGTAAGCCTCTATTCTCGATTCTCGGATCGTACTATGATCAGCTTAACTGATCAGTAAGCACTCTATTCTCGATTCTTGGATCATGTTATGATCAGCTTAACAATAACTAAGCCTCTATTCTCGATTCTTGGATCATATTATGATCAGCTTAACTGGCTAGTAAGCCTCTATTCTCGATTCTTGGATCATGTTATGATCAGCTCAAATGATTAGTAAAGCCTCTACTCTCGATTCTTGGATCATATTATGATTAGCTTAACG
>JBBBWG010006336.1:0-10000 GCA_037176905.1 Azolla pinnata | reverse complement strand
CTCCTCGTCCACTTCGTACCTCTCCACACCTGCTTATCATCATCAACAATCATCATCATCAACATCATCATCATCATCAACTGTCATCATCATCAATCATCATCATCAACTGTCATCATCATCATCATCACCATCACCATCACCACCACTATTACCATCACCACCAGCATCACCACCACCACCACCACCACCACCACCATCATCACCACCACCACCACCATCACCATCATCATCATCATCATCATCAGCAGCAGCATCACCACCACCACCACCACCACCACCATCATCATCAATCATCAACCTCACTCACCATCCTCATCATCATCATCATCAGCATCATCCTCACCCTCACCACCATCACTATCATCCTCATCACCACCACCACCACCATCATCATTATCCCATCATCATCTTCATCATCATCATCATCCCCCCATCATCACCATCACGATCACCATCGCCATCGCCATAGCCATCGCCATCGCCATCGCCATCGCCACCATCACCACCGCCATCGCCACCATCACCATCGCCACCACCATCGCCATCAGCAGCAGCATGCATGCATCCATCCCTTAATTCTTTCATTTGCACAATGAGGCATGCATCCATCCATGCATGCATCCATTCATTCATTTTCACATGGAGGCATCCATCCATCTCTCCATTCATTCACACATTTGCACACAGAGGCATCCATCCACCCATGCATCCATTCATTCATTTTCACATGGAGGCATCCATCCATCCATGCATCCATTCATTCGCAAATACAGAAATGCATCCGATTTGCACATTCATACTGTTACATGCATCCCTATATGCACATAGATTTGCCCTTGAATTTACCGGCAAAATACCATTCATGTGCATGTATGCACATGAATGCATGCACTCAACACACACATGCACATACATACACAGTACATAGATACGCACACATTGCACCCATACCTACATACATACATACATCCACACGCATACATACATGCATACATGCATACAGACAGGACAACATTACAAACCTAACTTATCCTTTCCCCATGTATGTATGTATGTGTGTGTGTGCGCATGCATGCATGCATGTATGTGTGTATGTATGTATGTATGTATGCGTATGTATGCATGTATGTATGTATGTATGTATGAGTTTATGTCTATGCATAGGATTCTGGTCTTGTTATTAACCCACACAACACACACACACACACACACACTCACTGTCCATGTGCTGTAAAACCTTCTTGAGCTTCTTGGATGATTCCCCTTCCTTCATATGCACCCTGTACATAACCGTCCTTTGCTGTATTTCACATCAACACGGTGGATTAAAGAAAAGAAAGCATTGGGAGGACAGATCATGAGCTCAAAATTCATGCACTAATGATGATGATGATGACGACGACGATGACGACGATGATGATGATGATCATGATGATGATGATGATGATTGATGCCCCACATTCAACAGGGCCATTCTTTCTCAAGATCCAATCAACAAATCTTCATCTGTGCCAGTGCTATGATCTCACAGGGATCACTGGTTTTCAAATCTGGCCAGAAGAGCCTGTGAAATTGCATACAAAGAGCTCACTCCCCCAAATTCCCAATGGGTACAGCCTTCCTCTTATGTGTCCCTGTGGACAGTTATCCTCATCATCATCATCATCATCATCAAATGGGTTGTTGCTTCATGTATAGCTAAAAGAAAGCAATGCCAGATCTGGTGAGGTTTGATTTTGGGCTCTAAACACACAGAGGGATTTGGACCTAGTAGATATGCATAATGGGAGCAAGGATAGATCTGACTACTTACATCTCGAGGTGGTTTACCACACAGCATATTGGGCACAATCCTGATCTGCTTCTTCACACTCTCTGTGTGCTTGGTTTCGGAACCCTCCCTTCTTTCACAGTGTCTCTATGAATTCTGAGAAAGAATAGGAGGAAAGAAGCTATATAAATCTGTGCTTGTTCCCAATTGGGCTTTGTGTGAAACCGCCCAACAAGGCCAAGTTGGCCTGAAAAAGGATGAGACCAGTATCCATGATTTTTTCTGGTGTCACTTGTCACAGGAACAGAGACAAAAGACATGGAGAGCAAGAGGCTGGCTATCCACTGTGGATCAATCCCAAAAAAGAAAAAACAAATATCTAAGCAAAAGGGATGGAGCCCAACAGTGCAATTGAACCTTCATCACTATTATAACCTCAATGTGTGTATGTCGAATCCATGCCGAAGCTGGTACCGACCATATGAAAACTTCATGCGATCTGACCCATAGCTCTTCTGGCACCTGCATACAGAAAGAAGTATATTGAATCAGCGCATATATACAATGAAATGGAGAAAACAAAAGAAAGATGAATGCATGCATAACCTCTTCGACTCCCTCTCCAGCATCTCCGCGGATCGAATGGCATGGAAAATGTGATATAATCTGCACTATGCATGTTGAGAGGCTATCTATATAGCCTTTAAGCACATGTAGATCTGATTCATTTGAGGAGAGCCATTGTAGGACTGCCATGTCCAATGCTTGCATGACAAGTAATGGATTCCATAAAATCCATCAGCACATCGAAACTGGGTCTCTTTCCCAAGGGAAGGACAAGTTAACGATCAGGGCATCGATCAGACCTTTCTTTCATCGGGATCAGTAGTAGTCTTCATGCTTTTTCGTATCATCTTACATACCGGAAGCTGCATACATATTGGCCATGGATACATAAGCTTCAGCATTCCTATGGTCAAGCTCTAGGGCATGTTCAAAGGCCACCCTGCAGATGTCTAGATCCCCCCACTTCTGGCAAGCACCCATCAAGATTTCCCAAATCGGAAGGTAACCCAGATATGGAAGTTTCTCAACCATTGCCATTGCCTCGACTAAGCATCCAGCACGAGCCAACAGATCAACCATACAAGCATAGTGCTCTATGCTTGGCACAATACCATACTTTCTGCCCATATTTCCAAAGGAGGTTATGCCCTCTTCCAATAGACCTGTGTGGCTGAACGCACTCAGGAGAGAGAGAAAGATCGTTGCAGTTGGGACAAAACCGTTCTTTTGCAATCCGCGAAGACAATGTAACGCTTCCTCGGCATCACCATGTTGAGCATATCCAGCAAGTAATGAAGACCAAGAGACCATGTCTGAAGTTATTAGAGCATCAAACACTTCTTGTGCTTTCGACAGGGCGCCGCACTTGGCATACACATCGATCAGAGCGTTTCTGAGCACTATATCACTATCAAACAATGATCTCTCATCGATTATCTCCTCGTGGATTTGTTTCACTTTTGTTAGTAACCCTAGGATTCCACAAGCCTTGAGTACACAAGAGAGTGTAACTTC
Source organism: Azolla pinnata (assembly GCA_037176905.1). Lineage (NCBI taxonomy): Eukaryota > Viridiplantae > Streptophyta > Polypodiopsida > Salviniales > Salviniaceae > Azolla > Azolla pinnata. The sequence continues at coordinate 6,645 of JBBBWG010006336.1, read as the reverse complement.
ATTTGGAGGAATACCATCCTTTTCCTGCATTTCTTCAAAACAATTGAGAGCTTCCTCAGCTCGTCCATGCTGAGTATACCCAATTATCAGTGTAGACCAAGAGACCACGTTCCGAGTATGTAGCTCATTCAGAACTTGATGAGCTTTCTCCAGCAGATTGCATTTCGCAAACATGTCTATCAGAGCATTACCGAGGACGATATTTCCTCTGAGCAACCCCTTGCAAACAACCTCCTTATAAATTTCCATTCCTTTCTCGACTGCACGTGTCACACCACAACACTTCAATATGCAAATGAATGTGATCGCATCCGGATCAATGCCTTCACTTTGCATTCGACAGAAGGAATCAAGTGCTTCTTCAATCAAGCAGTGTTGAACATACCCTGTGATCAAAGTGTTCCAAGAGACTACATTCCGGTAACGGATCTCATGTTCGAGAACTTCGCGAGCTTTGTTGAGTTCACCGCATTTGGCATACATATCAATCAAGGCATTGCCAATCTCCATACCTCGATTAAGTATACCCATGCCAATAATTTCCTCGTGTATTCTCTCGCCTTCCACAATCAACTTTATGCATCCACAAGCCTTCAAGGCACAAGTGAAAGTGATCACGTCAGGGAAAAGACCTTCACATCGCATAAGCTCGAAGAACTCTAATGCTCGATTCCCTTCTCCATGTTGTGCAAAACCTGCTATCAATGCATTCCAAGAGACAACATCCCGAACAGTCATGTCCTCGATAACATGCCTTGCTCTATCAAGCATGCCACATTTTGCATACATGTCGATCAATGCATTGCCAAGCACAAGATCATTCTCGAACAAGCCCCTATGAACGATCTCTTCGTGAATCTCCATGCCTTTCTCAGCATCTTGAACGCTACCACATGCTTTCAAGATGCAAGTGAATGTGATTGCATTCGGAAAGATACCATCTTTGGTTTGCATCAGGGAAAGGCATTCATATGCAGAGCGAAGCATTCCTCGATGCACATATCCTGAAATGAGCGAATTCCAGGTGACCACATCTCGGATTTTAAGCTCTCGAGCAACTTCTTCGGCTTTCCGCAAAGCACCACATTTTACGTACATGTTTACTACACTGTTGCCAACACGAGAGCTCTTCTGGAGTAACCCTTTCTTTACAACCAAAGCATGGAGCTTCATGCCTTCATTGAGATCTTTCTTAGATGCACAAGACTTGAGCAAAGCCACATAGGACGAGCTCTCCTTATCTCTGAGAATAGCAGGGGAACCACATGCAGGCTTTGTCTTCCTGCTACAAGAGTTCTCACAGAACCTGGAAGGCATGGGTCTATGGGCGAAACTTTAGTTGTATGTAGAGATGTCAGGGTGGTCGTTCTCCCATCTTGTTTACCTGATGCCATGCACAGGATGATGACAACTTTCTTGCAGTCTGTGAAGAGTGGAGATCCATGTCTGTAGAGCAACGATCTGATGAGGCTTTCAGCATCACTTTCCTCGTCTTCTCCGTCTTCTACTTCTTCTCTTATTGTTGTTTCTGCTTCTTCTTGGGCAAAACAGCTCTGGACATGGCACGGTTCCAAAACGGACAACTTCATCATCTGAGAAAATTATACGGCTACAGAGCCTGGTATGAGATTAGAGCCATGCAGAACAGAGGATACTTAGCCATGGCACAGGACACTCATCTTCTTTACAATGTCGTTTGTGTTAGAGTAGCTAGGAAATCAGTTAGAATTCGGACCCAAAAACAAAGCTTTACTAGATATGAGTGAAGCATACCAAGAGATTCCACCATACGTTAAGTACATAGGTTCCAAATTGTCTTAATTTGTGATGCTTTCTTATCTGAACAGCATCTCAAATCAAATGAAAAGAACTCTATAAAAGGAACAAAACCTTTCCATTGGCAGGTAGAAAAGAGGCAAAAAAGCAAGCCACAAAGGTAGTGGAGCTCTTTCAGAAGCTCAAAGAGAACACAAATGCTTTCTGTTCAAAAGTAAGAGCATGTGCACATGCATGCATACAGAAACACACGGGATATACATGTTCTCTTGTCTTTCCAAAAAATTCCCAAGAGTGTGACATGCATGCAGCTTGATCTTTGCAAAAGAGATACCCAAAGAGCATGCTCATGTCTATCTTAATGCTTTGTGCACAGGGAGAAATACTACTGCACCCTTTGAGCAAATGATTCGTCAAAATCTGAGACAAACTCTGAAGTTTCTACTTCAACCAGACTGAACACATACTTGAATGAATAGATGCATCTACAGCAAAGTCCGGTTGGTAGGTTGCCATACAAATCATGGATGGTGAAGCTGATATTATAACACAAAAGGAAAGAAAATCACTGTTGCTTTGGAGAAAACATCCTTTTCCCTCGAGCTCTCACCCTAAGAGTATTGGTAAGTTCAAACCATTATCCTCTACAAAATCCCCCATCATGAATATATTTACGAAAGATCAAACTGCCGACGCTTGCTGTGGATGTTGATACTCCTGCTGTGCATCCTGAGAATTGGGAGGTTGCCAATGTTGTTGAGGAGGTGGATAAGCTATGGATGGAGTATATGATGGGTGAACATAATCTTGCTCTCCCACAGTAGATGTAACCGGTTCTTGCATAGCTACAATAGACCCCATTCTTTGAGGATCCATTGAAGGGTAGAATGGTCGCTCTGCAGGAATGTTGAAGTAATTGAACGAAACCTGGCCTTCACTGTTTTGCAGCCCGTCATGACTATGGTAGTGCGAAATAACCGATCTTGGCAGCATTCCTCCATGGTTACCCATGCCAATGCTTTGCCTTAAAGCAAGATCAGGCTCTTGGCCCTCATGCTCGGGTCTTGGTACTTGTGGCCTTCCCCACATCAACTTCAGCCTTAAACCTTTGATAACAAGCTTGTTAGCAAGATTTTCGGCAGCTTTTTCAGTGTCTTCTCTTGTAGTATATGTTACAAAAGCACATGCCCTTTGAGGAACTAATCTGATAGATTCAATCTCTCCATAAGCATAGAAGAAGTCTTTTATATCATCTTCAGTTATTCTTTCATCAAGCCCACCCACATACAATGTTCTGATTGTTGTGTCCTCAGGTGGTTCCAGTGAAGGCATCTCTCCAGCTTTTCTTAACAGCATTGAAGCAACCGGATCATTAACTCTGTGACCCCAAAAACCAAAACTTCAGTACATTTACATACAAGCACAAAACTCCAGCATGTAATAATATTTCGAGACAGTGCCTATTAAATAAATTTGATTTTCATGCAGGTATTCACCCCACTTAAACAAGTTCTCAATATCGAGTCCAAAAGAATTCTTCATCGCAAGGGAGTGTTCGATTAATATAACAATAGAGACTATATTCACCAAGGATGTGTAGGACAACATTAAGTAAAATATAGATGGCAAACACAGTTTACATTAAAGGCTGATATGAGAAGACATTTTGGCACTTCCATATTAATTTTGAGAGGGGTTCTCTGGTTGATGTTTAAAAACATCAGAACATTTAGTAAGTACCCAACAAACTCAAGGATGTTATATTTTATGGCTGTTCTACCCTAGAAAATAAGCATAAAATATGGATGATTAATGAAAAGAAAAGAGTACCCATAATATCGATCTTTAATGTTCTGTTGTGAAAGCTCTCCTGCAATAGGCATCTCATGACGATAAGGGCACTCAGCTCCTCGAGTGCATTCTCCACGGACAAAGAAACTGCAGACATGAGCCCGATTCCTCTTATAATATGGTGTTGTTCTCTGAAGCTTCATAATCGTGTCATTTGGTCGAACTTTCCCATAGGACGAGTCATAATCAAGCCCAGCTTTAGCCTACAAGATAAGAAATAACAATGAGGCAGTGACAACACAGATGCCAACAGCCTGCAAATCCACAAAAAAGGTACCAAAAAATGTACCTATCTATTGAGAAATACAGCACATATCACTGAATACTCCACAAGACAAAGAAATAATTCAAATTTTCACATAGACAATCGGCATTGAAGAAACTTATCCTTATTCTACGGATAAGTTGACTAATAAGGAATAATGAGATGGCAGTACCATGCTTGAAACAGTTATCAGAATAAAAGGAGGTCATTTCTATCAAAAAACGATTAGGTGGCACTCCCATACAGTTAGGTGTACTCAGAATAACAAGGGTCTGAATATCCATGCAGACATGGAGCGCCTCAGAAAATGCTTTATTAGCAAAAATCACAAAAAACAACTATGATAAAAGGAATGTGTTCCTTGGGGTAGGAACCAAAATCAAAAGAAGAAAGCCGGAAGCAAAACTCTACTACCAAAGCAGTATGTAAACCCCACACACTGCTAAAATAGTATGGACTAAGAATGAGGCCACAAGTGCACACACTTGCCAAGAAATATTGCCTAAAAGTCCATAAAATGATTAACCCTGCCCATTAAAGGAGCCCGTCTTATATTGCAGTCATTCTCATGAGAAAACAGTTTCTAATGGAAAGCTGAAACCAATATCAATTAAAGGCTCTTGTATATACAATATCTTTAAAAGTAACAATATGAGACAGCAACCCACAAACTCAAGTCCAAGATCCAAATTTCCACAAAAAAACAAAGCCTATTGCTAACCTCTTAATTTCTCTTGCCTAACATTACAGTCTGATGAGATGGCAAATAATGAACTTGACGTTGAGACCACCGAATAAGAAGACAACATCTGAAAATACATAGAAAAGACTCCCCATTAAAGGAAACTTATCACTTTACCTTCCGGTCATGCTCTTCAGCAAAGTATTCACGATTGACATCGCTCTTTGGAATGACATCATTTGTATTGATACCAAGTGCAGAATCTCTTACTTGCACTGGGAGACCATATTCCAGATCCAACAAACACACCTGGCACACATTTTTTAGCTTAGTACACGTTTGGCAGATCTCTGTTTTCTTATATCTTGCATCGCGACCAGGCCTCCATCTGAACACTGTGAAAGGCCGCGTGCATATCTTACATTCCTTGTCATAATGAGCCTTGCTCTGCAAAAAAAAAAATTGATGTACTGAGAAAGTAGAATATAACGTTGTTGTGACCATAAAGCTACCATTAGAAGGAAAGAAACCTAATAACCTCTGATCATCTGCCATTTAAACAAGACTGAGAAACAAGCAGCAACAGAAAAAACCTAATCTCTTAACCGTGAGAGTCCTCGGTGATAATCTTGTAATTTGAAGGAACTTACTATGCTTGAGCAAAACCAAAACAGTAAGGAAAGAAAGACATAATGTCTCACAATGTGAGATCTTAGAATAAATTTCGAATAAAAACAAAACGACGCTTGATCAGAGCTAAGATCGTCTTGAGGATGAAATTAAAGGAACAGAAGTAGATCAAAATTCTCCATCAGTCTGATCACAACTCTCCAAAGATCTCCAAATCCGTCACTATTTGCGTCGAGATATGTTGAATTCACACAAGATTGTAGAAAAGAGAAGAAAACCCCTAATTTCTTGGCAGATGACGCCTCAGAGATGAGGTTACAGAAAATATAAAACCACAACCAGATGACGGGAAACAGCACACAAAAAAGTTTAGAACAGAAAGCCAAATCGTTCACCGTTATTGAGGTCTCCGAGATCACGTGGAATCAAACAGAAAACCGGGAGATTCCATGAATCGGGTGTAGCGGCAGGAAAGCAAGACAAAGGAATGAAAAGAAGGCGTCTATCCCGAACCAGACGATGGTGCAACAAAGAAAAAGCAGAACCTGATACCCCAGAAATACGTCACGGAGGAGCTCGAGACGGGAGAAAAGGCCAAAGATGATTCTCGTGTGGGAACATTAACGAGACATGGGGCGAAACCCTAGGAAAGCGAGAGCAACGAGCAGATACAAAAATGGAGAAGGTGGAAAGGGGAGGGAGGCTAACCATACGAATGTAGGGGTTGTCTCCGAGACAGGACTCGCAGACGATGGGGAAGTCGGAGCGTTCCCAGCCGTCGGCTACTTCGTCGCGGAGGAGCCTGTGCGCCATAGCTCGCTCGCTCGACTCGCTCGCAGAGAAAAGAAGAAGAAGAAGAAGAAGAAGAAAGAAGAAGGAAGAAGGAAGAAGAAGAACGAAAGAAAGAAAGAAAGAAAGAAGAAATTTTATTCTCCGAAATACCCCTCGCAAAAGAAGAAGAAGAAGAAGAATTTGAAGAAGGAAAAACTATTCTTCTTCTTAAACTTCATAATTCTGCTACTGGAAAAAAAAAAGCATGTTTTGTGATGAGTTTCGCGCCTTCATGTTTTTCTGGAAGTCCATGTGTTGATTCTTCTGGTCTATCTCGAGTAAGATGAGGGTGAAGCTGAAACAGAGGTCGAGACGATGAGATAGAGACAGAGATGGAGATAGATAGATCGATAGATAAATAGAGAGAGAGAGAGAGAGAGAGATCAGTCCTTCTTCTGGTCTATCTCGAGTAAGATGAGGGTGAAGCTGAAACAGAGGTCGAGACAATGAGATGGAGACAGAGATGGAGATAGATAGATCGATAGATAAATAGAGAGAGAGAGAGAGAGAGAGAGAGAGAGAGAGAGAGAGAGAGAGAGAAAACCAAAACACGCGTAGCCCAATTGGGAAGGTTTTTGCGTGCTAGCCAACAGATCGTGGTCCACATATA
>JBBBWG010006335.1:74132-86687 GCA_037176905.1 Azolla pinnata | reverse complement strand
CCATCGCCATCGCCATCGCCATCGCCGGAAGCAGAGCAGAGCAGAATGCACAGAAGGGCATTCGCGGAAATTCCAGAAACTTCCATTTTGACAGAAGAAGGGCATCCCTGTAGTTCTAGAACCTTCCATTTCGAGCTTCTAGAACCTTCCATTTCGAGCTTCTAGAACCTTCCATTTGGAGCTTCTAGAGCCTTCCAAATTTTTCCCCAGTGAGCAAAAAACAATAACCAAAAAACCAAGAAAACAAAAAGAAAATCTCAAAAATAAGAGAAAAATAAAGCCATAGAAGAGCATTTGAATGGATAGATATCCAAAAACCACATAGACATGCATACATGCATACAGGCATATTTGAAATAAACTCTATATTGACATTCATGAATCTATCTCTCTTCCTTGTACAGATATGGCTTGTAATGATTCTTTCTTTGTTTTATTGAGTTTCCTCCCGGTGTGTCGCGAAAAAACGACAGAGGATTCGTATCGAGCTACCCGAAAGTAATCGTTCCGTTGTAGTCTCTCAGATCGCGTGTGAATGAGCACAAGGCGCCGGGAAACAGCAGTTGCAGAACCAGATCATCTCGTCACGATTGCCATTGATATGGATATGATCAGAGGTTATATGTACGATTTGATCGGCCCTTTGATCGGTCAGTTGGGCCACTGTTTCGACGATAAGCAGGGCCCATTCCGTCTGGATTTTTTCTGGCCAGCTGTGTAGCTTCTAGGCATTCTCTTCCATAACTAATTATAAAATATTATCATTATAAAGCAGAAGCAGAAAAATAAAATGAAGGATCGATGGAATTGCTCGCGATTCTGTCACCGGATTCTACGGGAAATTTCCACAGCGCAAACATTCGGCGAAAGTTCCCGTAAATCATTGATATCATCCTTCTGTCTACGTGCGAGCATGTGGCCTCATGAGGATTTTTTTCGTTTCTTTCGCTTTTTAAAAAAGGTCCTGGATTATTCCACAGTTAGTGTTATGTCAAGCAAAACGCGCTATGTCGATGTTTGCCAGATCGTTGACTTTTTAACGGTATTCATGGGAAACTAATGTCCATTCCCAATCGGCGGCGCCTTTTTACATCGATAAGATCGTTTGAGATCAGTTGCTTTTGCTTCTGGAGATCTATGACGATGAATCGGTTAGTTACATACTCTTCAATCGAGCTTCATCTGCGTGCACTTTAAAGCGTAATGAACGAGGTCAACTCCATCGTTAACAAAGGTGTTTAAAGCATTAATCGTGGCTTTTCCAAATCCTCATTAATGGATCTATTATTGTTAATTCGTCATTACTTTCAGTGTGAGCTTTTACTTCTACAACAACGAAAATGCGTTAAAACATAAATATATATGCTAATTAAACAAGAATAACACAGTGGGAAAATCCAAATTCTTATGAAAGACTTTGAATTACTTGTTTTCTTCTTCTAAGTATTTTTACGTTTAATATGTAAGTTTTTTTATATCGGTCGTTGACAAACGACTCTGTACCTTGCGCATTTTGGAAATATGTAGAGAGTTCTAGAAATTTTTGGAACACTTGCATACACTCGTCAAAAAACATGCATGATTATGAAGTGTTGTCTTTAATCCAATTAATTAAGAAAAGAAAGAACTTCTTACGCCAACATGATCCGTGAGACAGAGCATTACTTACGATAATGGTTGTGTTATCCGCTTATCTGCGAGAGTTAAAATACAAATACAATCATCTCGTATTCATACAAAATAAAATAACTTGTTTCGTAATGTCTAGAAAGAAAAGAAAGAACATATCTACGGTGCCCACTTCCAAATACAGGTGATTTATCTGGAAAGCAAGATGTAATAAACTTTTGATAATCATGTTATTCCACTGGAGAAATCAGTCGTTGGAATTTAGAAAGAAATTGTGTCAACAGTAAAAGGGTAATACGACTTGATCGGTGGAGACGCATCAGTGGCGACTTGTTTTCGAGAATCTTACAAGCTGTGTTGAATCCGCATCTAGTAGATTCAGGACTATCACGATGACTCCGTCACCCGATCGAACCGCTTCCTACAAGCCATGCTGAATCTGCATCGTGAGTCCGGTTCGATCATGTTATCGATTCTCTTGTCCTCGAGAACCCTACAAGCCGAGCTGAATCTGCATCTGGATTCACGACTATCACGACAGCTCCATTGCGTGATTGAATCGCTTCCCTACTGTTGCGCCCATGTTTTCGATTCTCCTGTTACGAGAGAAAATCTGGCGAATCTACATCCGGAATCTGTCTGCATCCGGATTCTCGACTGCCGCAAACAGCTTCTCCCATGTTTTCCGATTCCTCCGGCTTCCGCAAATCGTACGAATCCAACATATCGGATTCGCGAGAATGATCGCAAACGGACTCCGCCCACGCGATCGAATTCCGATTCCCGATCTCTCTCTCTCTTATAAACCCCCCGTGTTTTTTCGATCTCTCCAGATTTCCGATTTCTCCAGTTTTCTGATTTCTCCAGTTTTCCGAGATTTCCGATTTCTCCAGTTTTCCGATTTCTCCAGTTTTCCGAGATTTCCGATTTCTCCAGTTTTCCGATTTCTCCAGTTTTCCGAGATTTCCGATTTCTCCAGTTTTCCGATTTCTCCAGTTTTCTGCGAATCCGCGAAAAATAAACCAAGAGAGGAAACAGTTGTTGCAAAGCTTCTGCAAACAAATTTTTGTAATGCAATTTTTTGAAATACGCAGAAGAAGAAGAAAGAAGAAGAAGAAGAAGAAAGAAGAAAGAAGAAGAAGAAGAAGCTCTCAGAGAAGCCGGCTATGGCGGACAAGTGTCACCTCCTCCTTCTTCTCTTCGCTCTTACGCAGACGCCGTTTAGGGTTCCAGAACCTCCACCGCGCTCCAGGCTGCGCAGCAGAGCTCTGCAGAATCCTTTTTCTCCAGAAACGCCTCGGCCAAAGTGCAGATATGGTGAAGCGCGCTTCTCCTGATCCGGCTCCTCCTTCCAATGCCGCCGCCGCTGTTGCAGTTGCAGTTGCAGCCGAAGCTCTACAATCCGATCGCGAATATCAGAGATCTGCTTCTGCAGCAACATCCGGCCGAGGCCCAACCTTCGCCGTCAAACCTGCCAACACCATCTCCATGAAGCTCTCCTCTCCTTCGGCCTCTGGTTCCTCGAAGAAACACGTTCGCTCCGTAACCGCTTCGTCCGGGTTCTTCAAGTCTAAGAAGCTCTTCCTTCGGAACAAGATCCGCTCTGTGATGCGAGCTTTCATGCAGTTCCTCACTGCTGATGCTTTCATGTACGGACCGCTTGTGAACCCGTCGTGCTCATCCTTATCGTCATCAGCTTCGACTGGACCTCGGTTGATCAGAAAGAAGCTCTGCGTACCTTCCTCCATTGCTCGCAGCGTTCTTTCCACACCATCTGAAATCATCGACAGAGGTATGTGATGTTCCCCTTCCCGCCCACTCAATATTCTTAGGTTATTCTCACACAAGCGTGCGTACGTAGCTGCCTGTGAATCCTGTCTCTTCTTGCAGGTGATCAAACGGCTCCTAAATTGGCACCGCTAGAATCTCCTGTGACACCTTCTTCTGCAACACCTTCATCTGGAGTTCACAGCGTAAGCACAATGAGTAAGAAGGTTATATACAAGACGTGTGAAGGTGGCAATCTCAGTAAAGCTCCTGAAGGAACTCCGACCTCAGCATCCTATTTTTTGCGGAGGTTTAGTAATGGGAATGAACCAACACTTCCAGATCTAATTTATTCTTCTCCCGGAGATGAATATAATTTTGCTGGAGCTATAGATAGATCCTTTCTCAGATCACAACATGGGGACAAAGATTATACTGCTCTTCCTAAAGACTCTTCCATTGAGGTATCTTTAAGCCTCTCAAATTTATTAGGGAATTGCTTCGAGTATTATTCTTTACATAATTTGGCTTGTAAGGAAATCATGCCTCTTCAAAATTGGGGGCCCACAGGTTATTCTTAATTTACAATAGCCTACATTTACACTCCATGGTTGTAGGTAGTCCCAACTTTTAATAATTAACGCTAGCTGCTTTGTAATAACAATTATACATCTTTTTGAATTCAGAGGTCACATAAGTTTATTCTTAGTTTATTTAGCCTGCAGAAAAGGTGGTAGGCAGACCAACTTTTAATCAATGCCAGCTGAAGCCACTTTCTATTTTCTAATATGACACGTCTGGCTTAGGTTATCAACTATCTCATTTCTATCACATACCCCGTGGAAGATTGTGTGGAATCAACTATCTCATGGAAGATTTCGCGAGCATCAACTATCCTAAGGAGGTGGATAAAATGAGATAGAAGGATAGGTTAATTTATCGCGAAATCAACCATCTCATTCTACCTCATTTCAACTATGTCCCTGGATAGGTTAATGTGACACTTTACTTCATAAATAGCAGATCTTCTAGCTGTCTCGTGGAAGATTGTAATTTATTATCCAGGTCATGTGCAGGTTGCTCGCAAACTTGTAAAGAAGGTTGGAGGGCGCTTTTCCAAGGACCTAGGAATATATGTAGACCGCCATGATACTGAAGTGGAGAGGTGGTTCTTGGCCACCACATTCCTGAGCTATTCGTCAGACATTGAGAAAACTAAACGTTTGTTCAAGGTTAGGTTTAATCTGAATACGATGCCTTCCTTTGGCATCTTTGGCACAAGTTTACCTGTAAAGGATGTCTGCTTGTAAAATATGTTTATATCAAGGCGCTAATTTATATTCTATTCTCAGGTTACTAGCTGTATGCAATTAGAAAATGTGGTGAATAATTTGCATGCCAGTTTAAATTCATAGAATCTGTGAATCATTTAGCAAGCGCTAAGCTGTTAAAGAAGCTAATTTCATTACGAAATATGTTACTTTTCAATGTGCTATTCCTATTCTGCAACCTGCAAAGGGCTGTTGTGCTTGTTTCTTGGGTGTGTGCTCTTACGATACATGGAAGAAGTGTCATCAAAACATGGTTAGTCTATCCTTATTTCTGCATTTTGCATGGGTTGAAAAATACTGTTATACTGTTATAGTAGGGCTAAGTTTAGGACAGCCATGTGTAAAATTATTACTAGGAAACATTTTTTTAGATATTTTATACATGTAGATCATGGGTGCTGTATCAATGAGTATGGGATCATTTTATGCCTCGTAAAGTAAAATTTGCTATTTCGATCTGGTGTTATGTATGGACAAAATTACAGCCAGGCATATCAATTCACCAAACTGTTATAAAATAGTTATAAATACACCACAAGCCGATAGAAATGTTTATTACGGCTCCGCTATAGAGGTTGATGAAATCTGGGGCAGTTGATTCGATTGGAGCCTATCCTGAAGATGAGTAGGATGTCCTTTGAAGTTGCATTGTAATTTTTCTAGGCTTCATTGTGAGAATTGTGTAGATCCTTTGGGTGACTATTATGATAATACTATTAGAAATACTCCTTTTTTTTTTATCAAATCAATGCTGAAATGAAAGGGCTTTTATGCAGAATTTGCAAATTATGGGGATTTCAAGAATACAGGATGTATTAGTTGTTGACAGTAATGAGCTGCAGGAAGCATTTGAAACTATGATGCAGGATGATTGGTATTCCAAACTATGTTTGATCATACTTCCTAATGATTTTGGTTCCAATTTTGATTTTACAAGGTCAACGGTCTCATTTTCTTCTTTACTAGGAGAGCTTCTCATCTTCTTAAAATTGCAAACGCCATGCCTGCTGGTGTCAGCTCCTTAAAACACACATCAAACTATTTGGAGCTTGAGAAAGAGTTGGAAAATATTCCAGGATACAGTAAAGAAGCAGCTCGGATCTTCTTGAGGTAAATGCAAAATGATTTGTAGCTTTGCACTTGAAATAAGGCTGACCAGTAGAAAGATAGATCTGTTTGAACTTGTTCACTGCTTGTAGAGATACCAACCATAAAATTTTCCAAACATCTTAGTTTATATGTTCAAATGTATTTCTTGAAAAAGTCTTAATTTTTATTCAAATTGGAAGACTGATTTAAGTTTTTGGGAAGACTTCAATTGATTCATGTCATGAGTGCTGTGCAAGGCAATTGATTCATGTGACGAGTGATGTGCAGGGACATGAGAGGAGTGTGGGGAAGTGCTACTCCAGAGGTTGATACAGGTGCAATTCAGGCAGCGAAGCATTTGCATCTTGTTCCAGAAGGAGATGAAACACCATCTCTCCTCGGTTTGGCTCAAGATGCTGGTACATATCCTGTGATGCTCTTCTTTAATAAGAGTGAAAGTGTCTGAAATTTTTCTTAATTTTCCCGAATTTCCCTGGTCTATCCCTAAAACTGTATTGGACAAACTGCTTGGCTGACCGAAGGCATTTGGCAAATTAACAAACCTTGAAAGGTTCAAGGGAGTACTGGTGTTAAATAGGTAAGTTTTTATTCTCTCCATTTAGTAATACTGGCTAACTGGTTTACTCTAGGGTTGGACGAACGTGACTTCGAAGTTGCTCTTTGCAAGCTGAATGCACATCATTCTCCCCAATATAGGAGCTGCATTGGTGGTTCAAGTTGTGAATTCATAAAGACAGTGAGGTCAATTTTGATAGCTTGAAAGTAAAGAACGCATTGGCAGATTATTATAGGTGCAAGATTTGTATTATAACAAGATTTTTACTGTTCTAATACGTTAATTTGTAAAATCACTTAGTAAAACAGGGCGTGTAAGATACAGTTGAGCGTTGACCACAACGTTTTTTGCTTCAATATTCTCTAGGAATCTCATGTATATAGGAGTTTTCAACAAAATCTTCTGGTTCCACTTCCATTGCACTTGATGATGATGTGAGTGCGAAACATTGAATTAACATTTACAATGCTTTTTACATTTGGAAGCCATAATTGTTTTGAAGGTGTGTATTGTTCGAGTAAAACTGTGGCCTAAAACACAACCTGACAGAATCAATTGGCCTAAGGTATAGTACTAGATATGAGTTTTTCATCGAGAAAGGCTCGAGGAATTTGACAGACTATTCATCGGCCTAAAAGAACAGTCTGGGTATTTTCTGAATTATCCCTCATTGGCCTAAAACAGCTTAAGATAGATTTCTGAAACGGCACATGATGTCTTGAGCAGTGCCAAAAACAAGTCCTGTAGGAAGTGCATTTTTCCCCCCATAGCTATTGACATCGTGATGCTTGTTGATGTCAATAGTATCAAAAACTGAAAGAGTTAGATAAGAACACAAGAACACATAGAAAAGACTAATCTGCAGCAGATAGGGTGAACTATAGGCAGTATACGGATACTATTATATAGGCAGTATAAACCATAGGTAGTATATGGATACTATCAGAGAAAAGGGGAAATCAGCAACATAAACAGTAATACCAGTAATAATTCTCAATCACAATATGTACAGACTGAAGGCAATATATACACACAGCAGTGGGGTTCACAAATATTTATTCAATACCGCATGTTCATATGATAGGACCAAGCTTGTTACAGAGACCAATCCATCTTTCCCTTTTTCTGAGAATACAAAACTCTTTGTGAAGACCATTACAGCAAAGTTTGGCTTCCATCGCGCCACATATTTATGTACACTTCAATCTAGAGTACAGTCCCAAGAATGAGTATTAGGCTGAATGAACCTGCTTTCCTTTCAAGACTTCACTGTTGAAGGTCGTGGAAGCCTCTTGCCGATTTCCTGAAGGAAAAAAAAGCCAGATGAAGGCTTTAGATTTTATTATCTCCACGCATTCATAAGTAGAACATCTAAAAAAGTCAGGGCTAGTGTAGTGAGTTATAACTAACATTTCACATTATAGTGGCTGCGCTAGAATAGATGAAATGACATTGAAATAGGAACATTATTAACATAATCATAACAATCGTTGATAAAACGTTATCCTGCAAATGAAATCCACATAGGTAACAGAGTTCATGCATGCTTAAACATTTTGTTGCTTTTCACCTTATGTTCCATACACAGCAACAAACACGATTTTACACATAAATTTCAGATTATAGAGACTGCATTTTAGAAAAGAATGAAATGTCATTTAAAGAGGAGCATTATTAACATAATCATAATCGTTCATTGAACATCATCCCGCAAATGAAAAATTCACATAGTGACCCTAGGTAACAGAGAGTTCACGCATAATTAAACCTTTTGTCGCTTTCCGACTTTTCCTGTACCTCAAATAGCGGGTTGATGTTCTCAGCGGTCTTTGCAGACGTCTCTATGAAGAACATAGCATTGTTGTCGGCATATTCTTGGGCAGCCTAAGGAAAAGGATTTCATTCCAACTTAAATGAGAACTTGCATCTATAGCATGTAGAAACAATCTTTTCAAGAATTACGCCAAATCAATTACATACTTCAAAAGTTACTTTTCTCAAATCACCTAGGTCTGTCTTATTTCCCACGAGTGCCATCACAATATTCGGACTTCCGAATTTCTGAAGCTCCTGCACGTTCATGGAAGTTTGATCTTGCATACGTGAGATTGGCAGGTTCATGAAAACACAGTTTTATAAGAGAGAATGATCGGCAAGTTCGTTACTTTGACCCAATACTGAGCTTTCTGGAAACTCTCCGGGCTTGTAACATCATAAACTACAACTGCAGCTGAAGCTCCTCGGTAATACAGGGGTGCTAGAGATGCATATCTGAAACAATTAGTGATAAATTAGTTAAACACTGGGTCATGATCATGCAAAAACGATAACTGTATCCTAGAGGGCAAGATGCAAATATGCAACCTTTCTTGGCCTGCAGTATCCCATATCTCAAACTTGACAGTAGTGGAGTCTTGAAGAGCAATTGTTTGTGATAGAAATGATGCTCCAACTGTCACCTGAACCATAAGAGAAAAAGAGCAGACATTAGGTTCTTAACTACTAAAAGGCCCTCCTGAATACAGCACATAACAAAGGATTTTTGTAGAGGAATACCTTCGATTCTGGATCGAACTGTCCTCGGACAAATCTCAAAACAATACAGCTCTTCCCGACACCCGAATCACCAAGAAGCACCAGCTGCAACATGGCATGCAAATTAAAATATATCAAACCTGATTCTTTACAGGAGATCTCTCCCTGTCTATATCCTAGCCTTTGGAATCTGTTGTCTAACAAAATAGTCTGCATTCACAAAATAAATATCTGGAGCCCAAAAACGGATGATGTAAGATAGCCTAGTGAATATGTACATTTGAGGTTTGGTGAAAATGCTAGGAAAAGCATTTAATTGTATTCAAAGGAATCATGCATGAACACACACACATATATATATGAATGTATACTTGCATACCAACCTTAACACGCATATTTTTTGAATCAAAGGGGCCGCCCTCATCCAAGTTGCCATTATTCTTGGCTGCATTTAAACACATGATGGTACTCAAAACTGGAAAGAAAGACTATGCACATCATACACAAACAAAATGAGCTTGAAACAGGTCGCATAACATATAATAGAGGGGCAAGCAGAGACTAAGGACTCTCTTCTGCTTCACGTGAAACAGTGTTTGGCTATGATGAGTCCCTGGTGAGCTGCAGTTAAGTATTGGAAAGAAAAATAGAATTTGCAGCAAAACACCCGCAAACACAATAAATTCATGGTGCATCTTTGCATATCTTCATTGTTTTTCTGAGAGCTCAGTTGGAAAGTGTTTCAATAATATTGCATAAACATGACTCTGTAGACATGGGTTTTTATATAAACGAGGCAGCAAAAGCAAGTCAACAGAAAGCTGATCGAGAATTATGACAAAAGCCAGGAAATTTATGTTTGCGAAGTTTGCAGGGAGGGTGAATGTATCCGTGATGTTTAGAATTGAATCTATAAAAATTTTATAAAAACAGCCCCATAGCTCCTTCGAAATGATCAATGACAACCTGTCATAACTTCAATCCAACAGGAGTTTAGAAGGCTTGTTTTTTAAATCATTGTACACCTAACTAGGAACACCAGCCTGATGCATAGGATGGTTTTCAACTCTGGCAACTACTAAGAATCTGTTATTACAGAAAGAGTGACGATTCCAAAACTGATTCTCACCAATGTCTTCTCACGCAGATCAACAAATAGCATGTTCTGGGCACAACACAATATGCTGGACAATGCCGCAGCTGGTAACATTTTCTATTTAGTCGCAAAGGCAAGAAGGTTCACATGAACAGAAACAAGAGGGTTCTGATATGCTGCTCTTGGCTGCAAAGTATCAAAATGGCATCTGGGCTTTTGGAACCTAATTTCACCAATTCCGGTCAGACAAAACTTCCGGTGCTTTTTCAGGTAATTCGCAGTGCCCATTTACCAAAGAAGTGATAAAGGGTGGATTTTCCACACCTCCGTTCACTCTGATACATCTCAGGGCCTGATTTCAGCCATGCATTTGGAGCATGCAAAACAGGACATTTCTCCATGATGCACAATGGAATTGGGCAGAACGATTCTTCCACGGGGGGAAGGGAGGAGGCCAAAGATACCACGCAGGTATGGCAAAACCTAAAGTTACAAAGCAAGATCGCTCTGTTTCATTTGTCTCCATATCTGCTTTGGCCTCTCTTTTCCTCTCTCTCTTTTCCTCTCTCTGTGTCTTGACGAGAAGGGTTACCTGAGGAAGAAACCGAGCACCCCATTGCCGAGATCTAACAGAGACAAAGGGCAGTTTGAGCAGGAGAAGACTGCTGCTGCACTGAGGAGGCTCTCCTCTCTTCTGTTCTCTTCTCTTCTGTTCTGTTCTGTTCTGTTGTTCTCTATGAAATCTGTTACTTGCGTCTCATTCCGATTCATTCATACAAATTTGGAGGTTTTTTTCCCACATCACTTTTTTTTATCAAAGTGAAATTTTGTTGTGGTTTTCAGGCGATGGGCACTAGAGAAAGAAATTTGTTGTAGTTTTCTGGTGTTTTGTCATTCACAAAAATTTGGAGTTTTTGATCAAAGGTGAAATTTTGTTGTGGTTGTTTTTCAAGTGGTGGGCACTAGAAGAAGGCATCTGTTGTGGTTTTCTGGTGTTTTGCCATTCATAGAAATTTGGAGGTTTTTCCCCACATCATCTCCTGATCAAAGGTGAAATTTTGTTGTGGTTTTCAGGTGGTGGGCACTTAGAAGAAGAAGAAATTTGTTGTGGTTTTCTTTCTGGTGTTTTGTCATTCATAGAAATTTGGAAGTTTTTTCCCCCCATCATTTTCTGATCAAAGGTGAAATTTTGTTGTGGTTTTCAGGTGGTGGGCACTAGAAGAAAGCAATCTGTTGCAGTTTTCTGGTGTTTTGGTGCCACTGGAAGAAGAGATTCGTTGTGGTTTTCTGGTGTTTTGTCATTCATAGAAATTTAGAGGTTTTTTCCCACATCATTTTCTTATCAAAGGTGGAATTTTTGTTGTGGTTTTCAATTGGTGGGCACTAGAAGAAGCAATCTGTCGCAGTTTTCTGGTGTTTCGGTGCCACTGGAAGAAGAGATTCGTTGTGGTTTTCTGGTGTTTCAATGCCACTTGAAGAAGAAATTTGTCACTGGAGTTTTGGCGGGCACCGGAAAGGAGAAACTTCTTGTGGTTTTCTAGTGTTTTGGTGCCACTAGAACAACCAAAAGTCAATTCAGCTTTGATGCCGAAAATCTTTATTGCTAAGGCAGGGTCTCGGAACGAGGGTTGGGAAGGAAGAAAAAGTCGTAGAAACAACTGATGTTTGAACATTAATCGTGGCAACCATCTGCTGGAGAAAGAGCCTAGGGATATTAACCGAGAGCAAACACAAACACCCAGTTAGGACGAGAATCAAAGAGTGCGAGCTTGTCTTCGCAGAGCTTGATCCCGTGAGCGGGTATAAAAACACTGTACGGTGCGGATTCGCGTCGAAAGCAAAACGGTATCACGAGTCTGTGTTGTGCGACTCTGTCGATTTCCAAACTCTTACGGCTACGAAAAGTCATTTTAAGCAGCACCCAGCTGATCGAAGAAGGCCGAGGACATCGAGA
Source organism: Azolla pinnata (assembly GCA_037176905.1). Taxonomy (NCBI): domain Eukaryota; kingdom Viridiplantae; phylum Streptophyta; class Polypodiopsida; order Salviniales; family Salviniaceae; genus Azolla; species Azolla pinnata. Next base: position 74,709 of record JBBBWG010006335.1, on the reverse strand, counting down.
GCCTACCAGATTGTGATCACTATACAGGCGTACGATGCCCTTTTATACGAGATGCTCTCTATCTACTCTTTGCATGCAGCTCCTCGTACCATCGAGTCCCTGTTCAGAAAGGCGACCACATACATCATCATCATCAGCAGCAGCATCATCATCATGCTTCAAAGGTATCGTATGATCCGACGTCTGTCCAAAGATACCACGTTTGGCAGAGACGGATCAGAAGATGTGAGCTCTTTCCAGGACGATTCTGATGCTCTCGATCGATCGATCGATCGATTCTGGTAGAGCTTCGGGTTCTGCACCGAGGCTGATAAACCTGCTTCATGAAGCATAGCCTTGGCATTTCCTTTTATTTCCATATTGCCGAAGAAAGCAAAACCATTGCATACACTTGTTGGTGGTCAGTCAGTATCTGCATCTTTTCACAGCCGATCTATTCCAAGCTGGAAAGCATCGATTCCATACGATTCCAGAATGAAATTCGGTTTTCATCCAACTCCAGATCAGAGCCCCATTTGGATCGAGCTTACTTTGTTTGGAAGGTAAGATTTGCAGCATGGAGCAAATGCTGCCCCTT
>JBBBWG010006335.1:46697-68267 GCA_037176905.1 Azolla pinnata | reverse complement strand
AGACTTTTGTGTGATGCAGCGATCTCTAGCCCTAGATGTATGGTTTATGGTGCAAGGAATGAGATTCAAAGCACATGTACTGATTACTCTAGAAAGGCAGCAGTTGTGTTCAAATTGGTACAATATGTCCTGTGCTGTAGGGCTTCTGAATCCCCATCAAAAAGCAGAATTTGCACTCAAATATTTGGAATTTGTGGCATGAAGCAGAGCTTAGCAATCAGCACAAAGCACAGATCACATCATAACGTGAATTTGGCAGTGAATTTAGACCCAAGATGGCAGAGCATGGCGAAATTTGGTATCAGTGGAATGGAAATGATCCTGTAAACCCTAAAAATCAGAAGCTCCTGTGAAGTTCCATGTTGCTGTCATGAAGTGCTTCTTCATGTTGAGGCATAGTGTTAGATAGGTGAAATCTGTGTGATTCCCACGCCCTAACCAGACAGGTGTCATCTCTTCACCAGAAGATTAGAGTTTGGTGTTGGATTGGAGCGATGGCTAAACCCTAAACGACAGCGCTTCCGTGAGCGCCTCCGAAACCCTAAAACAAACAGAGCTCCAGCTCCAAATAGATAGAACAGGGCTTTAATCTGAAGCCTAAAGAAACTCTCTCTCTCTCTCTCTCTCTCTCTCTCTCTCTCTCTCTCTCTCTCTCTCTCTCTCTCTCTCTCTCTCTCTAGCATCATGTATTGGTTGTTTGTAAAGCTAGAGTCGAGAAGTGTCCTCATAGTTGCCACCCAAAGGCGGTCGACCTCACAAGTAAAACTCATATTGACTCAAACACCTAGGTGACAACATTGTACAGATATCAATCAGTACCGTCGAAAAAGTTTTCTAAGGGACAAGTACTGATCAGTAATACAATTGTTTGATCACATAGGGTATTGAACAAAAATGAAGGAAAACTAGCTTAACCCAATACAAATAAACTTTAGAGGGCACAATTTACGTTGGCGGGGAGTGTCGACATATAAGCTCAACATGTGTGTCATTGACGAGCTATCAAACAATGCATGAAGGACCAAGGACCAATTCACCATGAACACGAGTGGTGGAGGAGTAGAGCACCAAGGATAGAGTACTGGCTCACCAAAGAAACAACGACCTAATAAAGACACACCTAACTAGATGTTATATCTACTAATGTAGTTAGATCCCATAGTCTAAACCATCTTTTTTCATTTATAATAGTCAAAAGAGTTATTCTTTGACAAGATTGGCCTCTATAATGTAAGTCTAGTTGTAGACTTTACCAATTACATTCACATGTTTGTATAAAAAACCCATGACGGCATCATGTACAATCTAATGAACCTTTCGGAGTGAATTATAGTTTCTCTTTCTCCCATGTGTTTCTTGTTTCATCACCCTCTTGTGTACTTCCATGTCTTTTGTCTCTTGTACATGATCAAAATTGAAAAAGTAACTCTTTGTTACTCAATTAGATGCTTAACTAGCTTGGGCATCACAAACTTGTTGAATACTATGTCTAAACTAAGGACAATTTTCCATGCTCCCAAATCTTAGTCTATCATATCCAAAAATTTTATCAAGTCCATATATGAGGAAGATGTATTTTTATAACCATAACTTAAATTTTCTTCTTTCATTTTGTGATAAGTGTAAATGCCTTGCAACTAAAGGTCCATAGCTTTTGTATTTTAGTTTCTTTTCTATCTATACTGTTGTAAAATCTTGAATCCTAGAGCTCTCTTTGATGACATGTTGATGTGCATGGGTATGAGTAGAGCCTCATCCCAAAAACTATTCTCAAGTCCTAAATGATGCAACATGGTAACAATTCATTACTAAATTGTAAGGCTAAATCATTTTTCTATGTCATTTTGCTCGAGACTTCAAGAAACTATAAAATTTTTATCTAATGCCACGTTGTCAACAAAATTGAAGGAGGTTATGAAAGTAGTACTCTCTTCTGTGAGAGAATTGTAGGCATTTTAGTTTCCAATTTATTTGGTTCTCCGTGATTGTGAGCTAGCCCTTAAAGATTGAGAAAACACAATCCTTTGTCAAGTTGTTCAAACCTTGTGAGGAACTTCTCCCACGATTATTCAGATGATTACCCATACGCTATATGGTGAAGGAATCACTTGCCATGCTCTACACAAGAGTTATCCTCGCAACATTTTTTGGACAAAATGGAACTCGTTACTTTAGAGTATTTTATAGTCGCAACAAACGAGTTGTGTCTCCCACGATGATAGAAGATTGCTCATTAGTGTCATGATACATTGGTGTGTTCATGAAAATTAGAAATAGAGCCTTAAGCTCGTCATCGATTCTCATTGCTTGTGCTAAGAGCTGGGAGATTATCCCTCTGTATGCATTCAGGTGAGCTAATACTAAGTTTAACTCTTTTATCTAAAGATTATGAGGGCACCATATCAAATATATTTTCGTTGAAACCTTTTTCTCGTAACTGTACAACAATGTCTTCCATAATGCATGAATTGTTGCACACAATTGAATAATATAGTGTAAGGATTCCAATCGATACATCCGGATGGTAGCTCGTGCAACTCAATCCAACTTCATCCAATGATTGGGTTTGTATTATGCTAGGGTTGTCTCATTCTCAAGAGAGTTGATCTGACCTCTCATTATGAGATAGTCAAGCATCTACTCCTTTCGGAGGTTGAAGTTCATTTATCAAACTTCGTGGACAGATGAGCTAAATGTATAAGCCATTTTGTAAAAATTGGCTTGTTTAGAGTTCTGTTCACAAATCTGCTCAAAGTGTTCCACACAAGTTGGATACAAGCGCATTGACTTTATCTGAGTTGGGTTTGAAACAGTACACAAGGAGAGTCTGGTGCCGAAAAATTTCGATTTAAGATGCAGTCCAGGAACTAAATAGAAGTTGAGGAGTCCTTGAATAGAAAACAGAAATTCCACCGTAACACTCCATTTGTTGGTCCAAGTCAAGGCGAGGACAACGGTGCTCCCTTCAGCGAAACCTCTTTCTCTTCGAAGATGCAATTTTGAAGTCATCTGCTAGAAAACTTCAATAGAGCAAAAATCGATGAATCTACTCTAAAATGCAGTGCACTTGAGATCATTGCCAGAAAAAATGCAATAAGAATGTTGCAATAGCAAATGGTGACTCGCAATGCGAACCTCACTCCGATACCAACACTTGGAGAAGGTTGTCAATGTTCAAACCTACAACTAGTATGTAAACAACTCTACAAACAAGTAAACGAGAAGTAGAATAGAGAAGATATGAAGCCATGGTTGACGATTAAGTCAGGACCAAGAGGTGATGACTTCAACCACTTGGGAGGTATCTAGAGATGAGAAGTTCAAAGGTGTGGTAGGATTGAAACTGTGGTTCAATAGCTACCAGTAGCATGACTTGCCACTAAGGTTGACACTAGAGCTTGCATCACAAGGCCGATTTCGGTCCAAAACATCGGTCCATCGCATCGCGCGTTACTGCAACGACTCGTATCCAGCAAGCAGCAACCTTGTTCTAAGCTGGTCAGCAACTCATCCTGCATCCGATTCTTTCGCTTTCGCAGGGCCGAATTTCCGTCACAGCTCGGGCTGGCGCAGCTGCGAGCAGATGCACAATACAGAGCTCGTGTCCCCGGCGTCATTGACGACAGCTGATCAGACAGATTCGTCGTCAAAGCGTTGTCCACTCAGATTTCAAAGCGATAAGCTCAGTCAACATCAGCAACAGCAACAGCAGCAACAGCAACAGCAACAGCATCAACAACAGCAACAATAACAACAACAACAACAACAACAACAACAACAGTTACAACAACAGTTACAACAACAGTTACAACAACAGAAGGAAATATGTCCTTTCTGCAGAACTCTGAAAGAAATGGAGGATGGGCCATTTCTGCAAATATCTCAAATGTGAGGTCTAGTTACACAAAAAACAAATGATCATCTTGTACAGATATTTCTCTGAGGGTTTTCTGTGTTCGGGATATCGGCAGGGAACGGCCCCCTTCGAGCTCGCCATGGATTCTCGCGACTTCTTCAGAGCCATGGATCCTTCTCAGTTCCCCTTCCTTCTGCAGAGCGGCCTCACTGGCCTCCACGGCCTCCACGGCCTCAACGGCCTCAACGGCCTCAACAGCTTCATCCATCCTTCTTCATCCTCCCCGCTCGCCTCCTCCCGTAGCCGGCTCGCTCGCGAAGAGGCGTCTCTCGAAGCCAAGATCATACAGATCATCCTCACTTCCGATGCCTCCGAGTGCGAGGAGGCCTTGAAACCTAACTCCCGCAAGTCCGTCTCCATCGGCGGCCACAGCATCTGCGTCGTCTACCGCGACGATGCCAATTCTGGCTACCGCATCTGGGAATGGCATGGCCATATCCTCATCTTTGATGATGAGAAAGGATACAGCCCCGAGTATGTCTATGGAAACTTCTTCCAGCCTTTGCAGTCCGTCAACACTGCCTCTTCTTCTTCGTCGTCTTCTTCTTCACTTAATGGCATTCTTAATGGAGTTGGCCTCTCAGGACTCACCATTGGTGGATCCGAATCGGCAAAGAAAGAACAGGTTGTTCATCGCTCAGCTTCTTCTTCACAAACAGTCAAGAAATAGCAGGGTGTTCGTGCTGTTGCTGGAATCTTCTCTCTCTTTACGCGAATTCTGTACTTGTTCCTCAAACCTGCAAGAAGTTACATGTTCTTCTTCGTAGAGGTGCTTTCTTTTCTCTTTACTTTCTTTCTTCGACCTTTCCGTCTCGTCTAATCTCGAACATGTAAGGAATGGCTTCTTTGTTTATCCGCTTATACAAGCTTCTTCCTTTTTCTTCGTCTTATATATGCCCATCTTTTCTCTGTAGACATTTATGTAGAATCTGTGATGGATTTTGACCGTTCATTCTCCATTCTCTACATAAAAGTCTTACACAGGTTTTTATTTCCGCAGTTACTTGTGTGGATAGATACCTAATCTACTTGTGAAAAGCGGAAGAACCAACCACTGTCACAGCTGTAAAAAATGTAGCTTTTAGTTATCAATCTGAATTTGCAAAGCGCTTGCTTGTTCTTTTTTATTCTCCATTATTATTGGTTATTGCTCGCATATGACCTAAAGCAAGCTCAGAAGTGCCTGTGAATCCTTGTCTGTACAAGTGTACGTCGGTTTCAACCAAATATACAATGTATTGGATTTCTCTACATTTCGTTACATGTGTAAGCAGTCCGAGTTTCCTTTTCAGCTTAGGAAAGCAATCAGCATGTTGAAGCTTGTCATGTTTCACATATGGAAGCTGAATTATCAACATTTTTATCAACTGAAACATGGAAGCAGTGAATTTTTCTGCATATTGCATATGCCATCTGTTTAATTTCTGCTCTCGTATCATTTTCCTACAAAAAACAAGTGTTCTGTGCAGATGAAAGAGAACTGTGAAGCTATATTTACAAAATATATCTTTGCAACACCCTGTGGCTGTAATTGGTAGCGTCTGTTGAATTTGTTCTTGTAGAAGCTCGATTGTGTCTTTACAGATAAGGGGAAATGAATGTATTCTTCAGTCATTAATCATTGTCCAGCTTGCACACATCTAGAGCTTAGAAACACATGTGTATGACATATGGTAATATGTATTTATGAGTTAATGCTTATAAAGAAGCATTATCTTGATCATGACCAGTGTGTCGTCAACTGGGACTATCCCTGCACAAGCCTATCCTCTGAATTCATTGAACCAAATCAAGATTACAAGTACATGGGATCTGGTTAAGCTGTGTAAGCATTTTTGCAATGTATGCGGTTACGGCAATTCTCATTACAAGTTCTATTGGCAGGAATATGGTTTAGAGTTTGTGCACGGTTAAATTCATTATAACATTACTAGGTTGGAGGATGGGGTATATCGTGGTTTAGATATGTGGTTGATATGGAACCTTGAGTGGACCCTTAGTTAACTTAATCTATATTCTCTTGTTAAACAGCGAGTATATGCTTCCTCGTGATGAATGTACTGAGTGTATCTCCTAGCTTTGTAATGAGGAATTGGAATTATACTCTAAACCCAATGGATAATACAAATTTATATCTAGCTAATAACATTGCTATAACCATGTGAATTATCTCTGTGAGTTTCTCCATCTTCAAGGTATGTCGAGAAATTTTTCGAGAATTATTTTTTCTTTCTGTTGAGCACAAGTCTCAAAATTTTCAATTCGTTTTCTTCTAACATGGTTCTTCAATTGTCTTATACACTCTTCTTTCTCATTAGTCTTATTCCCTTTAATCCAAGAGAAGTTGTCAATGAAGGTAATGAAGCACTAGCATCCGCTCAATGATGCATTTTGAGCTGATCCCCTTCTGTTTGAGTGGATTGGATGTAGTAAGACATTGCTCACATTCCTTCTATTCGGCAGTGGAGGCTGATGTATACTTTGTTGTTTTCATGTTTGTTGGATTTCTTAATGTCGAATTCTCCCTTTACTATATCAGTTGAAGCTTTTGGAGGTTTACACGTTTGAGTCTTTTCTGCAACAACTTGGTGTTAGACTCAACCTGGAGTCCCTTGCTGATTTCACGTTTGTGAGGATGAGCAATTCACCTTTTCTTCCAAGAGTGATAAATCAAACCTTATCTTTGAGCTAATCTTGCATCCTTGCTTTGACAACACTCTCAATAGAAACCACATTCTTTGTTATTTTTAGAATGTGCAAGATGTTTCCTTTGGTGATTAAAGGGTGGTATTTGATCATAAACACACTATAATAGTCCATTTTAACATCATGTATCTATTCGGATTTTCAATTTACAAATAGAGGGAAAGGGTTAAAGTCTAACCTTCATCTTCATTCTTATATTTCCACAAATCTTTTGCAAATAGAGACTGTTTTCCTATGCCATTTTTATGTGCTCTCTGCTTGCTTTCGAGTTTTTGCTTCTCTTTGCTTGACCCTCACAGTTCAATTACAGTTGCTATTTCTTTGTTCTCTCATGTATTCGGCATTCCCCAGAAGTTGGTAAACGTCCACGAGTTTATTCTCCCTCTATGCATGAGCTTTGTCTTCTACAGGATTTCATACTTGAGCTTCTTGTTGTATGTCACCTTCCTCCTCTGATTTGTTGTTAAATTCATGAAGTTCATGATCTGTCAATTGGTATATCTTGGTCTGAGCATATGTAGTGGATATATGAAGTTCATGGTCTGTCAATTGCTATATCTTGGTCTGAGCATATGTAGTGGATATCTTGAATCTCCTATCAGGTTCATTCCAATATATGCAGCCAAATCTGGAGATTGAAAACAATGGCCTCAACTTTAGAAATTGTAAACTATTGTTTTCTAGAAAGTTTGATGGCTCAAGCTCCAGTGTATGAGATCTTGTAGGTAAAGGGCTCAACATGTATCATTGAGCTTGCTTGCATGATCGTCAAGATGCAGCATTAGAAACCCGTGCATATACAATAAAATCCTTCAAAATAGCTCCTAAGGCTTGGTCAAACTTATTAGAAACCTTAGAAGAATGCTGTATAATGCATTTATGAAGATTTCGATGATCTAATTGTCATACAATTAAAGCATGACAAAGTTTGACTTAGTAATGACACATGTGAATGTCAACTGAGGAATAGCATCCCAACTATTGGACAGGAAATGAATGTTGAAGTGAAGCTTTATGCTTATCTATGTCTATGTGGTAGTTGACCAATTCGATCAAATATGGGGAAATGTGTTTGCAAATCATAAAAGTAAGAGTTGGTAGAATGGTTCGAAAATTTGTGGTGTTTTAGTTGAGTATATTGTGAAAGTGTCATTAGATCAAAATAATGGCATGCAACAAAGGCAGTAAAGACCAGAGTGTTCACAATTAGACAACAGTAGGGCATGAACAAAAGGCTGAGATGAGAGATATTTCTTAAGAGAACTCATAGGAAATGAGTATAAAAATAAAAGCTTTGAAGCATGGAGATAGATAAGCTGCAGAGAGACTTAAGCCGAGTAAAGCGCATTAGAGTCTTATGGCTAGTTTTCATCAATCATCTTCGTGTTACCCTTCTTAAGCTTGTTCGTATTAGAATATTACATTGCTATTATAATAGAACTTGTGATCATCTTTTCAATCTCTTCTATTTTATTTTCACTACATCTATGGTATATAACATCCATGTGTAAAGAAGGTAAATGTGGTAGCATACATCTATAATATATAACATCCATGTGTAAAGAAGGTAAATGTGGTAGAGTGAGCAGGTACATAAAAGAGGGGCTGTATACTTTGAAGAATTAAAAACTGAGTATGTTTTACTAAAAAAATTTACCAACTTTATATATTACTCACCATCGCCTACATATATATGTAAGACACAATTATTACTTTGAATGTAGTTGGTTGAGTTTATAATTGAATTTAAACCCTAGAGTACAATTTAATCAAATAATTATAACTAATGTGCTTTGATTGCAACAAATAAAGGATAGAGAAAATCAACTCTTGGGCGTTAGTGCACCACAATGTGTTTAGTGAAGGCATGAAACATAAATTGTTTGCCACCTTTATGTTATTGACCATAATTCCAGAATGACGGTATGTGGTTCAAGATGTCCCTCGATTAAGAAGACAATTTCAAGAACAAGATTGCATCGAGAATGAGATTTCCATACCTTCTTTTCATCAAGGTGTACTTGATACTGTGAAAAGACAGAGACAGTTGTTAAGGGATCGAAATTGTAAACAAATAACGAATTGCTTAGTGATTAGTTGCTTCATTATGAGTATACACATCCCTATTAGACTTTACAATCTAGCTCTATAGTACTTGCCACGAGAACAGAAAATCAAAGCCTCATCCCATGCGCACTGCGCATTTTATCGCTACCTAGGTGATGCTGGTTTGGAACCTTCATTTCTTGCTGATAATGGTTGGAGTTACAAACACTCTTTGTTATGTGCATTGACATGAAAGAAATATACTCTAAACCCACATAAGAATGAAGCTATAGCCTAATGAACACATAATTGACAAATGCACAGTTATCAGGCATCTAAACAGTAGGAATAAAGCAAAAGCACGGCATCATGTAGTCTCCAGGGCTACAAAACTAACCTTGTTGATGTGTGTACATGATGAGTAAACAATTTATCATGCCAATGGAACCTTTACCTTGCCGATGTGTATACACTGAGTAAATAATTTAACCTGTCAATGAGACAGACCTTATCTTGTCGATGTGCATAAATGAGTAAGCACCAAATAGTATGAAGAAAAGAATGTGATATAATATAATGGAAAGATGAGAAAAAAAAAATGAATAACAGTACTCTGTTATCGCCTCGACGATGAGCCGCCATGGTCAGTTTCGACATGGTTTACCAAAGAGATAGGATCCCGGAAACCTTTACCACATTTCGGGCAAAGATCCACTATATCCTCGAAAGCGAGAGGTTGATTTGTCTTGTGAGCAGCTTCAACATGTTGGATTAGAAGCGAAACATTTAGGAATTTCGCTCCACACTGAGGGCACACCTCTCGTGAGACACTCGTAGCGTCTTTCGGTATCCCTTTGTGAGAGGACGATGACGATGTTGACGATGAGGATGATGAGCTTCCTCCTATGCTATTCAAAATACTTGTAGTCAAGTTCCCAAGCTTGTTGATTCCGGCTTCGGCAGATGCTTTGAAACCAGAGCTCTTTGAAGAGCTCAAGCTCGCGTTCGAGCTCGCTTTCGCTCCTTGACCTGTAGTGCTTCCACCGATAAAAGATTGCATAAACTGCCATGTACCTTCGTTGCTTGCTCTCGAAGATGGATTCTTGATCGGCCCTCCGGTGCAGCTATGGTCAGGGCCAAACCTGTGCTTCAAGCAAACCTCTTTCTTGCAATCCCTGCAGACCACCTTGTTGGAGAAGGTGAGCATCTCCCTGCATCCGCGCACAGGGCAGCGAGGCTTCTTGTGGACTCTCTCGTAGTTGCTCGGGTCGCAGGCGGATCGAACGTGGAGATCGAATGCTAGGTTGGGATCTTCGTCGGGGATCAAGCGGATGGCCTTGGCACACAAGGGGCAAACAAGAACCGTCACGTCCCTGTGCTTGGCGTCGGGGCACTGGTGCTTGCTGTAGGAGCGATGGTCCAGACAGAACACCTAAGCGCCATAGACATACACACACACACAAAACCCCAGCACTCGCAATTCATTCTTTGGGCAAAAGCTATGGCGTGAGGGCAATGGCAGGCAACGACAAGCAGATCGATAGATAGACATGGGCATGGAAGACGAGAAAATTAGGGCATGCGAGCGCTGAAGGACCTACCTGTTTGCAGACATCGCAGGTGAAGGGAAGGAAGTCGAGCTGATTGCAGTCGATGGCGGCGCAGTGCTTCCCCAGATCAGGAAACTCGGGAGTGCCCATTCATGACCTGTATGAAGAAGAAACACACAGAGACCGGAAATGAAGAAGAAGAAGAAGAAGAAGAAGAAGATCAAAGAAAAACACACTAAAAAACTGCGCTGTGCTTATTAAGGGGCGGTTCCCATGGGGCTTCTGGCAAATTTTTGCCTTTGAAATCAACAGGTCTTGGCTTCGAATCCTGCTAGGCCTCAAATTTGTGTCGAACCGATGATATCGAATTATACTGCTACTAGGAAAAAACATGAAGAAAAACTTCTTGGAAGACGCCTTGATGATGCCCGACGCTCGTTCTGTTAAAAAGGAACCGCGCGTTGTCGCGAAACTACGCGCGTGTGTCGGACGAGGTGGGTCCACGGGGGACTTGGATTGAGGAATGACCGAACTGACGGGGAAGCAGCACAGAGAACGTGCAAGAGAGGACGGGTGGCAAGCGGGGAAGTAAGTCGGATTATCACGAAATCTCACGGAACCCACGAAAACCCGAAAACCCAGAACCCACGAGACACACGAAGTCCACGAAAATCCAAAATCCACGATATACACGAAAATCCAAACCTTACGAATTCCACGAAAACCCGAAATACACGAAGACAGCGGGATGGAGTTCTGCCGGGAGCACACGGGCTTCCCACAGAGCAGATGCAGCCTCCCGAGTCTGAGAAACCTAAGAGAGAGAGATCCAGGTTTTGGCCGCCAATCGGCACCACTTCGACCTCTAAAAAAAGAAAAAAACCCCTGTTTGTTCCCCAGACCTCCCCCTTTTATAGCCCAAGGAGGGAGGTCGTTACAACCGGCCACATCGTCCCTTTTTAATGATGCTTTCACATCGGCCGACCTACTTACTAACCTAGACTCCTTTCATATCAGTCGACCTACTCAGTAGCCTAGATTCGTTCGTGTCAACCGACATTTTTCGCCGATCTCGCCTAGGGACGGTTTTCTCCACAACATCCACCCCCACCTAACCGCGCATCCACCGGTATGTGTCAGATTAGACTCTCACCGGAGAAGACCGGCCCAAGCTTATCCTTCGTCCTCCGGATCGTCGTCCGTTCCTAACCGGTCATCGTCGCTATCCATGTTTTCCAGGTCTGGATTGTCCTCGTGCTGCTTCTTGAACTCTTTGACCCTCTTTTCGGCCATCAGTACCACTATCCTTGTCCCGTCGAGTTCCGCGAGATGATAGGTTCCGTTATCATTGGCGCTTGTCACTACGTAAGGCCAGAACCACCTCCTCGCGAATTTCCGCGTCGCCTTGTGCTGGTTGTCAAGGTTGTTATCGTATACCAGAACCCAGTCGCCTTCCTCGATCTTCGTCGGCCTTAGTCGGCGAGTCCAGTCGAATCGTCCTTTGTTCTTTACCCTTGCCGCTCGTAGCTTCTCCGCGGCTCATTCCACGTCCTCTGGTCTCCGCTCAAGCTGCCGAATCCGTGCCGCTAACAGCTCCTCCCGGCTCATCTCGTCTTTCCAGTCCATCGCGGCCCACGACAAGATTTTCTATTCTGTCGGCATGATCGGCTTCTGCCCGTAGATTAGCTTCGCCGACATGAACCCGGTTACCGAACTGTGCGTAGTTCGGTCCGCCCACAACGCATAGGGTAAGAGTCGGGGCCAGTTCCCGACTTGGCCTCCAGACGCCCGTACTAACGCTTTGACGATAGGCCCGTGTCCGCGTTCCACCATCCCGTTAGCCTCTGCACTGTACGCCGTGGTGAGCGAGAGTTTAACCCCTAGCCGGTCAAACAACTCTTCAGCCTCTTGCGCGTCCAATTCTCCGCGGTCGGCCACGATCTTACCTACGCACCCGTACTGGCATACCACCTCTTCGATGAGAAATCGGCAGACACCCGTGGTTGTCTTGTTCTGCAACGCTCGGGCTTCCACCTGGTTCGTCAGGTCCTCCCGAGCCAGCACCAGATGCCGCATCTACCCTACCCCCAACGACATCGTCACCAGATCCACCATCCACTTGAAGTGGACGGTCGGGGGGTAGGTCGGGTGAAGCTCGTCCCGATGTCGGACCATGGAGTGCATCTGACAGCTTTCGCAAGTTGTCGCAAACCCATGCACGTCCCGGTACAATCCCGGCCACCAGTACTTTCCTTTCAGCTTCTCGAATGTGGCCCACGTCCCGCGGTGTCCGGCCCAGGGACTATCGTGGTATGCCGCCAGCAACTCTTCCTAATCCACTTTCTTCGCCACCACTCGGAGCGGGTCGCCGTTTCCCTTCTTCGGGTGCTTCCATATGCGCACGTCCCGTAGGAAGAACCGGTACGCTTTCTTCCAAATCCGGTTGGTCTCTTCCCTCGTCCACGCCGCGGTCGGTGTCATCGTCTTCAGGAATCTGCCGATCTGGAGCCACTCCTCGTCGTACTCGCTCTCGTCGAATTCGTTAAGCGTCGGAGTACTCCCCCTTTCTGTTGTCAAGTGAGCCGCCTCAAAGAAATCCACGCCGACTTCCTCGTCCTCCGAAACCATGCCGCCCTCGTCATCGAACCTCGCCCTCGAAAGCATGTCGGCCATGGCGTTGTCTTTCTCGAAGATGTGCCGTATCTCTGGATTTAGGGACTTAATGTACGCGATCCACCGGAGCATAGCTAGGTCCGACGTTGTGCATCCGGAAACCATGCCAAGAATCGGTAGGCAGTCCGTCTCTACTATTACATCCGTCTCGGTCAGGTGATCTCTATCGGCCTTTACTGCCGAAACGATACCCCAGAACTCGCGTTTAACCTGGGCGTATCCCCGCCGTCGCTCACTGAGTACCTTTGCACCGAACTGGATGGGGAACCTCGCGCCATTCTTGTCCTCTTGGTTGATCACCCATCTGATTCCGGTCGGACTCGTGTCTACGGTAACGTAAATAGGAACGTATTTACCGTAGACCCTTTTCCGGAGAGCCAGTGCCGCAACTAGCGCTTCCTTCATCTTTCGAACCGACTCCGTGTGTTCTTCTCTCCACTCGAATTTGCGCCCTTTCTTCAGCAACCCATAGAGCAGTTCCGCGACGTGGGCGTAGTGCGGAATCCATATGTGGTACAACGCACATGCTCCCAAGAATCTCCGGACTTCCGTGACCGAATTGCAGTTGTGCTTCATCGCAGAGATGGCCTCTACCTTGGTCGGAGACGGTTTCCGACCATATGGCCTGCATAGGTGGCCGACGACCATAATTTCCGATTGCCCGAAAGCCGATTTTTCCCCGGAGAAGGTGAGCCTCGCGTCTTCTAGTCTCTGCATCACCTTCTCGCAGTCGTCTACGTGGGTCGTCATGAATTTCCGGCATCCATCCGGTCCGATGGGTCTCGTCCCTTTCTTCCACCAGGCATCCTTTGATCGGGATGTCGTCCAGGAATGGCATGGTGATGTCCGGGATACAATCCCTTAGTACTTTGTTTATTGCGTTCACCATGTGGGCTACCGAGTTCGTCCCTCCTTGCGGGAGGGTACACAGCCGTACTAGGCCGAGAGGAGTCTGCATTGTCGTAATGTCCCTGCTCTCCACGACTAGTTAGAACTGGTCGTATCCCGAGTACAGATCACCAACCGAGTAGATTGACCTTCCGACGAAGGCCTCCACGAACTCGTCTATGGTCGGTCTGATTCTAGCGTTCCAAATGGTCACCTTGTTGACCGGTTGCAGGTCTTGAATGAAGCGCAATGTGCCGTTCTTCTTGGGCACAATAAACCACCCATTTGAATACGGGGCACTCGACGGTTCGAGGATGCCCATCTCCATCTTCTGCTTCAGCAGCTCTATCAGCTTCGGGATGTGAGCTCTGGGTACCGGAATTGGTTTAAGATTCCACGGCACATGAGGTACTGTGAAGATCACCATTGGTTCCACGACTGTCGGGTCCACGCACCTGATCTCCTTCGGCGAGAATGCGAAGGCCTTTCCGTGCCTTCCGAGCATTCTCCGAAACCGGTCCTCCTTCGCCGGCAGTAGGAAGCCACCCCCACCGACCTTGAGCTCTCGTAGCGTTATGTTGGTGAACCTGTGTCCTATGCCGGCCGGATCCCGTAAACTCGGGTCCAACGCGAGCCCTTTCATCCGTAACCCGCTGCCCTCCGCGCGGTCCACTTCTCTACGAAGCCCGTGTTCTCCTCAACCGGGTCGCTCCATCCGGTTACCTCTTGGACACGCCTCTCCGCGCGGTCCGCTTCCTCTTTCCTCAGCCGTACTCCGGCGAGGCCTTCCAGCATCGACGGCCAGAACCCGGAGTCTTTCGTCTTCCGGATTTCCTCGCCTCCGACCCGAATTCCCGCCGACGCCGAGTAGTGGATGGTCTCCGCCTGACGAGCAGCCGCTTCTTCCATTAGCCGTTTCATCCCCCCTTGTCTGACGTTAAGCTCCAGCATCCTCCGGGTTTCGCACTCGTGTACGCGCCCGTTGCACAGGTACACCAGGTTAGCCCTTATCGCTTCGGCGAAGTCCCTGCAGTCTTTCCGGGCATGGCCGACTATGTTGCACCATAAGCACCGATTCCCAGTTGGAGGCCTTCGGTCCCGGACTTGTTCGCCCCCGTCCCTCCGTGCTTGTGCGATCTGGAGGTCCCTCACCATCTAAGTCAGCTCCTCCAGAGCCGCTCCTCCGGACAGGCCTTTGACCATGCCAGTCGAAGTCGAGCCGGCGTCGAGCTAGTTTCGGGTCTCTTATCTTCATGCCGATGGGGGCACCTCGAACTTCATCGTCGCAACAGCCCCCACCCCCGACGAGTCTTTCTCCATCCAATCGTGTCGTTTATCGAAACGACCGCAGACTCTCTTCACCACGGCCCAATCGGCCGTCAGCCCGTCGTCGGTCTCCAACAAGAGGCCCACTTTCTCCCTGTCTCTTACATCCACCGATTTGACGAACAATAGGACACGACTTGTGTCAAACACGGCCCGGTCCAGTGCCGACAGACGCGCGAAGCGTTCTTCAAACTCCTGGAGGAGCACTGACGCACTTCTCCCCTTCTCGGGTGTCTCCACCCATTCCATGAAGTCCCGCTTCGATAGCCGAAACGCATCATCAAGCCCGTACTTTTCGAGGAGCCGACCTTCGAACTCCTCCCAGGTCCGGCTCTCAGCCTGCACCTCGAGCACCTCCACGTGGATGCTCGGCATCACCACTCGAGGGAATCCGGCCAGCCGCCTATCTTCCGGAATGTCCCTCATCACCATTTCGGCTCGGTAGGCCTCCAGATAGCTTGTGGCACCCTTCCTACTGAACCGGCCTATCGTGCCGACGACAACATCAATAGCCAGTCGAAGTCATGGCTTCTGCGAAATCTGATCCCCTCATCTTCCTATTCCTCTGCCGCCTTTTCACGTCGGGTTCACCAAATATGTCGCGAAACTACGCGCGCGTGTCGAACGAGGTGGGTCCACGGGGGACTTGGTCTGAGGAATGACCGAACTGACGGGGAAGCAGCACAGAGAACGTGCAGGAGAGGACGGGTGGCAAGCGGGGAAGTAAGTCGGATTATCACAAAATCTCACGGAACCCACGAAAACCCGAAAACCCAGAACCCACGAGACACACTAAGTCCACGAAAATCCAAAATCCACGATATACACGAAAACCCAAAATACACGAAGACAGTGGGATGGAGTTCTGCTAGGAGCACACGGGCTTCCCACGGAGCAGATGCAGCCTCCTGAGTCTGAGAAACCTAAGAGAGAGAGGTCCAGGTTTTGGCCGCCAATCGGCACCACTTCGACCTCTAAAAAAAAAAAAAAACCCATGTTTGTTCCCCAGACCTCCCCCTTTTATAGCCCAAGGAGGGAGGTCGTTACAACCGGCCACATCGTCCCTTTTTAATGATGCTTTCACATCGGCCGACCTACTTACTAACCTAGACTCCTTTCATATCAGCCGACCTACTCAGTAGCCTAGATTCGTTCGTGTCAACCGACATTTTTCGCCGATTTCGCCTAGGGAGGGTTTTCTCCACGACAACGTGTAATGAGACTTGTTGTGGGTTCAAGTCCTCTTAGGCCTCAAACGATTGTGTCGAATCGATGATATCGAATGAAAAATAAAAATCTTCGTGGAATACATATGAATGCCTCACACCTGTTCTGTTAAAAAGGAATTGCGCGTGTCAGGAGACTTGTTGTGGGTTCAAGTCCTCTTAGGCCTCATGTCAAATCGATGATATCGAGTTACTATTGCTAGAAAAAAAAAATGAAGCCAAACTTCATGGAATACACCTCGATGCCCGATGCTTGTTCTGTTAAAAAGGAATTGCGCACGTCAGGAGGCTTGCTGTGGATATGATCGATTGGATTTTTCTCTGGATGGCATATCTGATGTTGCAGAGAATAACCACTTCTTACATTTGTACCATCTATCCTCTTTATGAGTTTTTTCTCTTCATATCTGAGTAAAATAGCTAGAATTGGGACATTCATTGTCTTCAACTTCGTCTTCATAAAATGGCTTTGCAAGGGGAAAAAAAATTTTGGCGTATCTTAGACACAATGCTCTAGACTGCGACAAACTCTCGTGCCTTTGGGGCGTACAACTCTTTGCATGCGTGGTCATAGGGGTTGAGAAGATGGGAAGGTACCATGGATGAAGTTGCATGCGTCAAATCCAACAATCCACACATGTTAGCTCAATTTCAAGAACTTTAAAAGCCAAATTCCTAGAACTTCCAGTGCCACAAATGAAAAATATATAATTAGTGCATCTTACTTGCACTACTCTGATCACAAGGATTGCTCCATGATGAATTGACTCCAAGTGATGGGCATACATGCAGTACACCTGAAGTATCACTGCCACCCAATATGTCAGCGGCTCGGGTTGATATGTGAATAATTCAATTGGATCAAACTTTGTGATGTCGTGGCCCGCAATAATATTCCGGATTTCAATGTTGCTCTAAGGTCAGATGTTGTAATTGGCTAGTATAAGGCTCTCCAAGACCCTAGAGTAGCTTGCAAGTATAGAATATCGGACCAAAATCGACAGACACATGCATGAAATGTCCCTAAAATGTTGATGTTCATATGGAGCTTCCAGCTGTGCCGCCTTGTTGTTAGGTAATCTGTACGTTATATAGTTACTTAGACATATCTTCTGGGCAGATGTTAGCCAACTCACCAAATTGTATTTATATAAAACATATGTTAGCTAACCCTAAATGGTTAATATATTGTGTGAGGAAGAGACTGAAAATAGAAATCGACTAAGAGTAATTGAATATATAACAAGGGGATAAAGGTAAGGAAAATACTTGGGAGAAGTAGAAAGTGCATTTACTTGGTGAGAAAGTTTAGAAAAAAAATATATGAGGCCCTTGTTTGAAACTATGCTCTATTGATCTGTAGTTTTTTGAAATGTTGAGTGACTTAGGGAAAAGAAAAGAAAAACAAGAATAAACTGCAAAACATGATGAAATGTTTAAGTGAATCAAGGCAACAAACCGTAAACGACGAAGAGGTCATAATAAATTGACCACATAAGGTTATAATGAAATAATTGTTGTCGAAAATCAAGTAATCTAGACATGCTCTCTTAAATAGAGATTTTAGCTAAAAATAATTACCAACCATGACATTTTCATATGAAAAATTATTTAATCAACAAAAATCCCTAAAGTATTATTTCAAGTATTGAGAAGAAGCCTACAAATGTGTGGATGAAGCGAGGCTAATTACAACTCAAATAGAAGCATTAAATCACCGGAACGAGGTCAAGTTAATACTTTTTATTTTGTCGCAGAATGTGTTGAATGCAATAATAGTGCATACTCAAGATTTAAAAGCTGAGTGTATGAAAGTGCGGTAGTCTCTAGAGAGGTTGTATGCATATTTTACAAGAAAATCTAGAAAAATATGACTAAAAAACAAGCTTAATAATATTAAAAATTATTGTCAATGATGATAAATAATTATAATCATAAAATAAAAGATATAGTTGATTAGTTAACTTCTATCAGGAGAAATAGAAAATGATTACCTGTTTACATATACTTTAAATGGTTTAAGGGAATATTATAAGTGAAAAGCTATCATTATAATAATTTATGCTAAAGTTTTTTTTTTTGCTTTTTTCCTCAATAAATCATGAGTTAAGTAAAAAAAGGCCTGAAAGACTACTTACAAATGAACTTTAAGTCACTTTACCTCATCTTCTCGAAAAAGCTAAGTGGGAGTAAACAAGTTCCAATGGACCTTTGTTATACCAGATTCTTACAAAAAGGAAGACTTCCCTTGATTTTTAGAAATTTGATTTTAAGCCTCAAAAAAAAATATTCAGGCCCCAAAATCTATATCATATTAGATCTTCCCCATTATTTCTCCCATGTTTTGGCGTGTACCTTCAAATGAAGATTCACATTATCTTTTCTGTATATACCCAAATGTGTGTGCGCTTAGCAGGCTCTATGACTCCTCTTGTATTTCTGTGTATGCCCTAAACTCTAAATATATATCACTTCGTCGCAAGACATTCCTGCCTTCTTCCTCTTATTCTAGCTCAATTTTTTTCGCCATGACACTATCCAAACACTAGAAAGTTATCCCCCAAATTAATTGTCCAAACCAATTTAACTTTTGCAAGACTTTACTAGCTACCTTCATCCATATCACTCACTTCTAAACAATGTTATGGCCCATGGTTTTTAGATTCTCTCTAATGCCTACAACACATACAACTCTAATTCTTACTTCTGCTTTTCTCCAAGCGTTGAAAGGGCCCGGAGCACGAGTAACCATAAAAGACTGTTGATCTTCTATGCTTGTAATCTAGGCCATAACCAATTCCACAAATTCTCTTGAAATATTTCTGAAAGCCCTTCTTGTCTCCATGTTCTTGCAGTTGTTGTGCCTTTCACTTTTCTATTAGAGATGATTACCTATCTCCGAAGTTTAATCGAGAATTGGAAGAAAGCAATGCTCTCCCATTTTTCTAGGTGTCACCATGCGTATTTGCCCAAATCCCAGGACAGTCGGGATAATGATCGATTCCCTGCAACTTGGAGTTCTCAATCCACCTTAACGTGTGTCGGATTTGGGTCAATCAAAATCTTTTTCTTGTTTTTGGCTTAGACTCAAATTCTATGACACCCTACGAACCAGTTTACATGTTCCTCAAAGTTGGCATGAGGGGTCTCTTTTCACTTAAACAAGGTCCAATATTGTGCAAGCTAAGCCGCGATTGCGAAGCCATCATAGGTCTTGTTAAGGGATTGAAGCCTTCTAGTACATTGTAGTATTAGAAGTGCTCTAAGCCATCACACTTTATCTCAAAATCCTACTTAAAACACTCTTATTCAAGATCCGTATAATTTCTTTGAAGCTCTCATATCAAAATGATTGTCAAAAAATTAGTTGCCGACCTAGTCCTTCAATATTATATTAGAGTGTATGATAAGAGTTTGCTTGATAATTCACTGATAAATTCTTTAATGTGAAATAATTCATTTTATTCTTTCACATGAAACACTCCATTATTTATGAACAAAAAATTTCAATATTCTTCTTTAATGATCCTCCAAATGCCAAGGACTATATACAAAAATTCTAAAATATTAGTTTTGAGACCAAACTTTAATTTAGCTTGTTTCTAGATACCCAATGTACATACAGAAAAGGTTGTCATTTAACATCGCTCAATATATT
Organism: Azolla pinnata; assembly: GCA_037176905.1. Taxonomy (NCBI): domain Eukaryota; kingdom Viridiplantae; phylum Streptophyta; class Polypodiopsida; order Salviniales; family Salviniaceae; genus Azolla; species Azolla pinnata. The sequence goes on along the minus strand of JBBBWG010006335.1, from coordinate 48,278 downwards.
ATTCAATTTATAAACTTAATTGTTATACCATGGTCTATTACAATGTAAACTACTAAGCCATGAGGTCTGTCATGGTTTTAAATACTATTATTGTTTAACACATCTGATCAAATATATGACTAGATCAATGTGTTGTTGCTCCTTGTCTTGATCTCTAATTATAAGAAATTTTTGCCTTAATATAACTATATTTTTCCCCTTAAGTTTTCCTATTAAATGATTGCATGCATAGTCTTTTAGTAATCAGTAGATCTCAAATATGTTAGTGGATTTAATGTAACATGAACATTTATATTGTATATTTTATATTAAGTTAATATAAATTCTATGGAAATGTAGGGTTTTGGCACCATATTTACACCACTATCTTGCATATTTGTACCACCAATCTCAATTTGTTGCATCCACATGATTAGAAATCTAATCATTAGCTGAAATTCCAAATTTCACACACACACACACACTCTCTCTCTCTCTCTCATACTCTATCTAGGTAAAAAATCATAAGTATCATAGCTCATTAGCGTAGAAAAACACGAGGATATCATTGAAAAAAGGTTACAAGCTACAACAATATATATCGAAATTGCTTGGTATCACAACTAGCCATTGGAGTAGAGTATGTTGAATCAATGATATGCAAGAAGAAATTCCATTTGAACTAAGTGTTGTTTTTCGACTTGTTTTAATAAGATTGTAACATAAATACCCCCCTTCAACTTTTGTAAATATACTATTGAGTTTCAATCTCTCATTCTCTCTCTAGTGTCACTAGCCACCACCACAAAATACTTGTAAGGATGAATGTTGCTTGAAGGTATCAAGAAGAGTTTAGATTGAGCTCAAATTGAGTTGTTAAACAAGCTTTAAGTGGCTTAGCAGTTCGGTGGCTTAGCTGTCAAACTGGCCTGAGATTACTCGAGCTGTAGCCAATGTTGTTTGGCTATGAAACGTGTATACCACCACCTAGACACTAACAGATAATCGTGACCCAATCATGTATAGCTCAAAAGTACAAATTTTAGAGCATCTACCTTGCAATTATTACTTACAACCCCAGAACGAACCTGACTTTTGGCAAGCTGCAAATAAACGCAATCGAGAATGATTCGAGTACTTGAGATGGATAAAATCACGAAAAGCATGTTTTCTAGACTGGAAGAAATGGCAAATTTAATAAAAACAATTAAAATTTTTAGGAATATAAATAAATCAACGATTATTTCCTTCTTCTTCAAAAAAAAAACACCACACATAACGTTCACAAAACGTTTGCAAACTTACATTCGTGTTTTGCGAAACCAGAAGCTTGCGAATGTGACGTTCGATGCTTACAACAAACTCAATGGGCCATTCATTGATTCATTGATTCATTGATGCATTGATTCATCCATTCATTGATTCATTGATTCATTCATTCATAGATTCATTGTTTCATTGATTCATCCATTCATAGATTCATTGTTTCATTGATTCATTGATTCATCCATTCATTGATTCATTGATTCATAGATTCATTGTTTCATTGATTCATCCATTCATAGATTCATTGTTTCATTGATTCATTGATTCATCCATTCA
>JBBBWG010006335.1:0-46597 GCA_037176905.1 Azolla pinnata | reverse complement strand
TTGATTCATTGATTCATTTATTTATTGATTCATCCATTCATGGATTCATTGATTCATGGATACATTGATTCATTGATTCATTCAAGAATCAGATTGGGCCATTCAAAGGAGATATATAGAAATGGGAGGCTACATATGTAATTTTCTCCAACCCTAGGTAGCTAGGGTTTCTCAGAGTAAGCCTCTCTCTATATATTACAGAGAAGAAGAATAGCTCTGAGAGCAGGAAAGCTCTGCCTCTGGCTATGGCGATGGGTCTTGCTGCGATGATGAAATCAAGCGAACATATCGGACTAGAGTTTCTGAAATGGGTTTTAACCCATCTTGTCGACACAACCCTTGGCTGTCTGAGTAGCTCCGACGGATCCCCTCTGTTTGCCATGGCCCGTGACCTTGCTCTGTTTGCTTCTCCTTCTCTCTTTCTCCTGATTGCTTCTCTGATTCTGTGTGCTTCTTCTTGTTCTTCTTGTTCTTGTTCTTGTTCTTGTTCTTCGTCTTCTTCTTCACATCGACCGCGTCATTTACCAATATCCAGAGCGTTTTGATTCCGTGCTCTGCTCGATTATAATGGCATTGGCGCTACACGGAGGGGCAAATGTGGTCATTTTGGTTGGTGGGATTTCTCCGTGTTTCCATTCAATCGGGAAACGCCACAGACATAGGGATGTCCATGGTCTTCTGGAGGGCTGAATCCTCCTCTGTTTTCTCTGTTTACAGCGCAGACATCCCCTCCCAAAGAGAGATCTATCGTCTGTTTCTCCCGAGTTTGTACTGCCTTTCTATGTGTTGTTTGATATGTATGCTCTTTGAATGCAGCAGCTCGTTTGGTCTTAGTTTCTTCACAAGAAAGGCCAGAAATCTTTTGTGACCGTTTCTGGCTACCCAAATATGGCTTTAGATCGACTCCTAGGCAAGCGCATGGAAGTTCTTTACAGTTTCTTCACAGGTCAACAAGCCTTTCTAATCTCCTCCTCCTGGGTAAGAGCAATTGTTCGTGGGTATGGTCATGGTAGCTGAATTGCGACTCTCCGCAAGAGCTGTAGGAGGGCAGAATGGCGGAAAAATCTTCATCATGATAACAGATCTGAGATCAATTGCGTATGCACACAGTTCGTTGCAACGGTACTTGCTTACAGCTACATAAATATGCCGAGCATAGCGTGAGGAGCTTGCTAGCTGCTTGTTCTGGTGTAGCAAAGTGCTCTACTCCTCCCTTTGATGAAAAATGCAGTTTTGGTCTCGTTTAGCGATGGAAAATGCTCGATTTCTCCTTCTGAGGATACCCTTTTGTCCATTTAATTAAATCATTGAGCAAATAAATGCCTTTTGTTTTGGTTTTCATTAGCAGCGAGCAGACATTTGCAATCCTCTACAATCGGATTCTAGACCCACTGTGACGGATTTTGCCATCAAATATGTGAACGAATTATCCGGTCTTTCAATCATTCTGAACTACTAACATCCGATGTTATGATGTATTTCACAATCGATCTGGTAGTGAAACTGGCAAAATGATTGAAAGTCAACAGTCCTGCTACCAAAGCACCAGCAATATCTGATGTCAATCCTACCATATACCCAAACTGGTTTCCACTTGCATACCTAAGAAATAGCCTTTGAACCTAATTCTTCTTATGAAGGTTTGACGTAAAACTACTCATTGCTCCCACTTAAGTTGTGTAGCATCTGGCCTACTCACCTGTTGCATGAACATTATTTGCTCTCTCTAGCATCTAAAAACCATTAAGTTCTCCAGCGTTTAGTTTATTACCATGTATCAACTGTTGAAATTACATAAAATTACAGAATGCATACGCATAGCTTGCGTTCTCCAAACAGCAGAGGATAATTACCCAAATATCATACTAATATTCAAAGTAAAGTTTTTATAAGGGATATGAATCGCAATCCCAATGCAAGCAGCAAACCAATATGCCTAAGCTAGTATTAATAACTCGTGGAGCAGCAAATCTGATGTCAAGTGTTTTACTTTGAGAGCACCAATCTGTATTGTCGGCATTGTTCTTCCATCAATCAATCACCAATTGTGAAAGTGTAGATTGTTCCCAAAATGATCAACTTTCAGGTAGGCTTCATCTAACTCATCTATTTGTCACTTCAGGGTGAGGGACAGCCTCGCAACAATACATGGCGCATAAATATTCATCTCTATCCTTACACAGACCTTGTGTGGTGGAACTCCTCAGGCTCGAATTCTGTATGAACACGTCCTCTTCAGTAAATGAAGCAACTCTCTTGGGTGTGTGGAAACATAGATTATGTGCTTTCTTCTTATTTGATGTGCCTCGATTGGCAAATTCACAGCAGACAGCACACGCTGTGTCATTTCCTTCAGTCTCACCTTTACAACCTTTCTGACCATCCGTTGACTCCCTCAAATACGGCTTCCATGGGCACAGAGCAGGCCGAAACCATGACTTTGCTCTCCCACATTGCCGGTGATCATCATGGCAATGACTTGAATCATGCTTGCTTGATTCCTGACCATGATAGCTATGATGATGATTCTTATCACATTTGCTTACTTGATGATCGCATTCTTTGTGTTCCCCATGGCTAAGATTTTCGTCATGCCTGCATTCCCCATGATTGTCATGGCTATGGTATTGATGACCATGCTTGCTTGCTTCATGATGCCCATGGTGATGCTTGAATGTTCCGTGACACCCATGCCTGTGGTGGGCATGAACATGTTTTCTTTCTATCGAACTGTCAGCATCATTATGCTTGCCTTCCTTGTGTTCCGAATGGTAATGCTGGTCTTCACAATGCTTATCATCTTCATCGTCCTTGCTTTCCCTGTGGTCACAATGACTATGATGATCAGGTTCGCCTTCTTCCTGATCACAGCGTCGATAATGATGATCGGTATACTTTTTGGCTGTAGGACCCTTATGGTTGCCTGCTTCCAACTTACCATGCTGGTAATGCTTACATTCTCCATGCACCTCACACCTATGAAGAAGCTCCTGTTCACTTTCCTTGAGATCACAACCGCCATGGTGATGACTATGATGGCAAAGGCTTTGCCTAGCATGCTTGCTTTCTTTGTAACCATGCTGTCTATCGTCATCATCAACATGTTCGCATTCTTCATCGTGGCGATGACCATGATGGTTATGATGATGATTGCTTTCTTCAGAATCACACTGGCTATGAAGACAATCATGCATGCTCTCTCCATGATCACAATGTGTATGATCATGACCATGATGGCCATGAAAGTGACGATGGTCATCCTCATTGCTTTCTTCATATTCGCAGTGGCTATGATAATCGCCATCATGCTTTCCTTCTTCATGAACAGGTAGCCTCCATTCTTCATAGTTGCTCCCTTTATGACTGCCATGGCAAGGACGATGATAATCATCCTCGGTTGCTTCATGATCACCATGGCTATGCTGAAGATTATGCCTGCAGTCTTCATTAGCTCCATGGCTCTGATTATGCTCTCTTTCTCTGTCTTCACAATTGCTATGGTGATGATCGTGACTGTCTTCTTTGTGCTCATAATGTTCATGATGATCATCATGTTTGTCTTCATGATTACTGTTGCTATGCTGGCAAACATCCTTCGTATCTTCATGATTACTATAGCTCTGCTGACAAACATCCTTCGTATCTTCATGATTACCGTCTTGATTGTCTCCATGACTCCGATCATGCTTGCTTTCTTTACGATCATAATGGTGGTGATGGTGCTGCTTGTTTTCCTCATGGTTATGATGATGACATCCATGCTTTCTTTCTTTAGGATTTCCAGGGCCACAAAGAGGATAATGATTCCATTCTTCCTGACCATGCCAATATTCATGATTGTTTTGTTTATGCTCATCATGGCTATGATCATCATCATGAATGCTCTCTTCATGGTGATGACACCCATGCTTCTGTTCCTCGGGATCATACTGAGGATCATGCTTGCATTCCTTGCGACCACCCGGGTTATATTGATTATGCCCGCTTGCTTTATGCTCACAATGGCTATGCTGATGATCATGATGGCTTTCTCCATGAGCACAATGGCTATGCTGATGATCATGATGGCTTTCTCCATGAGCACAATGGCTATGATGATGCTTGCTTGCTTTGTTGCCACCATGGCTTTCATGTTTACCTTTCTGCCTCTCCAATAGAAGCATGCTGTTGAAAATGACAAGCAAACAAGTGCCGACATCAGCAAGAACAGCAGCCCAGAGAGACGCATATCCCAGCACAGCGAGGATAATGATCAGAGTCTTCGTTAGAAGCGATAGAATTATGTTTTGAATGATCTTTCGAAAAGCTCTGCGCCCGAGCTTCACAGCCTTGGGAAGCTGTCGGAGATCATTCGTCATAAGAGAAATATCTGCAGCTTCCATGGCAATAGCTGAACCAGCAACACCCATGGCAATACCAACATCAGCAGCGGCCAGGGCTGGTGCATCATTTGTTCCATCACCCACCATCCCAGTTAGACCCACCGTTTTTAGTTGCTTCAATATCGTTACTTTGTCTTCAGGGAGCAATTGAGCATGCACGTTGATATCACCTACCTGTATCAGACGCAAAACAATGTTTTCATAATCCTTTGCATGGAAGAGAGAAGTCCACACAATAACACAACAAAAAAGCAACCTTTTTCTGTATAATGTCTGCTGCTGCTTGACAGTCACCAGTCAACATTGTGATCTGGATGCCAATTTTCTACAAGCATCAAGGAAAAGAGATATTAATTGAACTGTGGTCAATTAGTTTATCTGGCCCCAACAATAGATCAGAGAACTTCTGCATTTCGAGGTTTACCCTTAAAGCATTAACAGCTTCCTTAGCTTCTGACCGCAGATGGTCACCAGCGCATAACACAGCTTGAAGCTGTTCACCTACACCAACCCAAGTGATAGTCCAACCTTCAAGCTTCCAAGTTTCCAATACTCCAGGATTGGCTGATAGAAATACACCACATAATGAGAACCCATCATATAATTTTTATGATAAGTAAGACGATATTCACAAATATAATCCTGACCTACTCGATTATCCTTGAAATAAAAAAGCCACAACACTTTAAACATGCTGAATACGATTTGGAATTTTCCATATGCATAGTTGATTTTTCCTTAATTATGTGCCATCTCACTCACACATTCATATCTCATCAGACTTACATTCAGTCCAGCGAAGCCGTTTTGCCAAACGCTCATTCCCAATGTGAATTACATGGCCATCAAGGACACCAGTCACACCTTCTCCAGCAAGAACTTCAAAATCATTAACCTCGCCCGATGGCACAATGCCATGCATCTTTGCATATGCGACAAACGATGATGCCATCGGATGGCTTGCCTTGTTTTCAATGCAAGCAATCCTGCATATATAGAATACAATGAGAAGCATCAGCATGGTCTCGCACAAAAGCGGTTGTTTGTGATCTCCTTCCTCTGATGTTTTCCATACCAGTAAAGAAGCTCCAATAAGTCAACATCCCTGTTTAAAAGGCACACCTCTTTGACTCGGAAGTGGCCTTCAGTTAGGGTCCCAGTTTTATCCATCGCAATCATCTTTAGCTTTCCAAGAGCCTCTAATGAATCCCCACCTTTTACAACAAGCCCGATGCGAGCAGCCTGAGCTATTGCACAAGTAGTTGTGACTGGAGTAGATATGACCAATGCACAGGGGCATGCCGCTACAAGGAGGACAAGAGCGAGGTATAACCAATGCTGAGCATTGTGCACATGCAGAGCGAAAGGCACGGTGGCAGTTACTATAGCAAGAATTAGAATAACTGCAGAAGATTGAATAATACAGATCAGCTATTTAAAAGTTTTCCCACAACAATATACATGAGATCACTGTATTTATGAAAAACGTTTTACCTGGTGTGTAGTATTTTGCAAACTTCTCAACCAATTGCTCAATGTGTGAGCGTTGTGTCTGGGCTTCTTCAACCAACCTTATCATCCTAGCTACTGCAGAATCTTCAGCCAGGGCAGTTGTCTCTATACAGAGATACCCTGATCACATCCAGAAACTATTATGCTCTTTAACTGGGACTACACGAAAGATAACAAATATAAAAGCTCTATAGCTCAGATTAACTTACAATACATTGAGCTGTGAAAATATAGTAACACACCTGTTAAGTTCAGTGTTCCAGCCCAAACAGTGGCTCCTGTCATCTTTTCTACAGGGAGTGGCTCACCGGTTAAACTGCTTTCATCTACAGTGCTCTTTCCAGACACCACAGAGCCATCAATAGGCACCAGGTCTCCTGCTTTTACTGTGATTCTAGTTCCCACAATAACTTCAGCCACTGGAACTTTTCGTCCGTCATCAGCAAGAAACGCATACTGAGGTGCCAGGTTTGCAACTGATGCCAATGCCATTCGTGCCTGCACACATATATCAAGACCTTAGGTTAAGACAACAAAAGATCAATATCTGAAAGTGAATTTGATAAACTATTCTTCAATCTGAATTCCCATATCCCAAAATCCCTACCTTATCACTCGATCTTGATTCCAACCAGTCGGCTAGAGTGAAAAGGAATACAATCGATCCTGCTTCTAAGTAATCTCCCAAACCAATTGCACCTGACACTGCAGAATGACAGCAAGATTCGGAACTCCTTATTCATGTCATCAATTTCCTCTTAACATAAAAGGCACTGTAGAAAAGCTCTCTAACCTGCTATTATCAACAGAACATTGATGTCTAATATGCATCGCCTCAGTGACACAAATGCCCGAATTATAATAGGTGGTGATCCAACAGCAACAGCACCCAAACCAGCCCATCGCAATGGGCTATAAACGTACTGAAAGAACGTGAGAGATACAATAAACCCACACACAATTGTGTATGGACTAGGCCATTTGTGGGTCGCCTTCCATTCTCCTCTGTTGTGTATGCTAGCTTCAAGCTTTGCATCATTGAGGACTTTCACTGCATCAAATATTCATCCTCAGAATAAGATGGTAATACATAAATCACTGGGAAAACACAAGCACTCATAACTTCTCAACAGAGTACTGTGAGGTTTTTACTACAAAAGGGGGAATTCGAAGAACATAGGTGTATTTCAGTATTTGTTTTGGAGCAACGAACTAAAGTATGGTGGGTGAAGGAGTAGCTTTTATACCCAGATACGATGATGATGTTAATGCTGAATCATGGTGAACTGTTACAGTTTTGCCGGTAACATTAACCAACACCTTGTGAACTCCAGGTAGAGGTTCAATGAGTTTCCTTATCAGTGGGACCTCTGAGGGACAGCAAATCCCAGCAACATCTAAGGTTGTCTTTTCAGCCTTCTTAGCTCTGATGCTCCTGTTGTCGATTTGCACTTGCAACACTCCAGGCTGAGCCCTAGGATCCGAATCATCTACATAGGCGTGACTACAGCCCCTTGAACATGAATGATCTGCCATTTCCTTGATGATGATCCGCTCGAAACTGCGCATGATTACCAGACAATGCATACAATTTCTGTATATTATTCCACAGTATAATCACATGAACCAGCTCAATTTCAGAAATCGGCTATCGCAAGGATAACATCGTCGAGGGGTGGGATTCAAACTATGTACAAGTGTACACAGATACGAATCATTCTTCACTGATTTTTAACTCTACCAATATATAGATACGAACTCCTCCATCAAATTAGCTGGCACAAACAAATGGTAGCACCACATTCATAAAACGAACTCCAAATACATGTCTAATCATACAACATGCATAAAAATGAAGCACAACACATCCACTCAATGCCACGCTCAAGCATAAGAAGTAGATACATAGAGGAACACATACATGCATATACAGGGAAAAGCATTAGTACATATATCAACTACAATCATGTCCCTTGGCAGAGAGAGAAAGAGAGAAAGGGAGGGAGAGAGGGAGAGAAGTGACCTGAACGCTTCCAAATTGTGGACTTTGAAGATGGAAGAAAAAGTTCATGCCTCCATGAGATAGACAACGGATCGAGCTCCGCAACCTTCCATGGGGATCTGAGAGGGAGACAAAGGATGGGAGATCCCATTATATCGGATGCAGGAGACCGTTTTCTGTAAAGAGTTGCAGGGAAAGGGGAAGGGCGAGAGGATCAGGAGGATATGGAGGGGGCCCACTAGCATATTCCAGAATCCATTAGCAGCACACGGAAACAAACAATCAGAGGAATAACAAATTCCGAACGGAAAGGGGAGATGCGCACTTACCCGAGGGCAGATTCCACATCCAATCCTAAGCATCGTCTTGTCCGCCGCTTCCACAGCTCATCTTCCTTCATCCTGCCCTTTCCTTTCCTTCCCTTCCCTTTCCTTTCTTTCTTTCTTCTTTCTTCTTCTTCTTCTTCTTCTTCTTCATCGTCTTCGTCTTCGTCTTCCTGTCTTCTGGGTGCTCCACGAAAGTGATCACAAGGATCGCACTCGGATCGCAGGTTGGGCGCTCTCTCTCCAAGATCATATTGTATAGGAGCTTCTGCACGGGTGCTGTCCGCGTGTGCTCCTGCAAGGCGCTCTCTCTGTCTCTCTCGCTCGCACCTGCGAGCTACCTACCGCCATGGATTCTCGGAGGCGTTACAGTCCTTTCTTTCAGAAGAAGAAAATGGTTCTTACTCTGAAACCCTAAATAAACCCTAATTCAATGCCCTTACAAAACCCTAATCAGAAGAATCAGATCACTTCTGTCAAGTTTAACCCTAAACCTTAAACCCTAAACCCTGAACCCCAAACCCTAAACCCTAAACCCTAAACCCTAAACCCTAAACCCTAAACCTTAAACCCTAAACCCTAAACCCTAAACCCTAAACCCTAAACCTTAAACCCTAAACGCTGAACCCTAAACCCCATCATGGACTATGTGAACGGTGCAGAAGTTTTTCCCTCGAGTTTTTTCACATCCAACCGGGAGTTGGTTGACCGTATTGCTACTTGAATGCAATTAGTACGAGTAGAGTTGTCTCTAATCACAGGTTTTGTTGATCGCAACAGAAAGATTCGCGCATTCCATTCGGAATGTCCTCTGATAAAACCAGGGTTTTGAAAAACCAGAGATTTTTAAGAAGTGTGGACATGAACAAAAAAAATCCAAACATTGCGCTTTCCAGAACAGTTTGATCTTACGACATCGTCTTATGCAAGAGAGATTATTCCACTCTTTCTGAGAATGTCGTAACCCATTAAGCTTGGGAGAGTTCTGGAAGTGGCCCTTACCCACGATTGCTTTTAGCGACTAACTAGAGGTTAAAGACTTTGCCCCACTGCGATCACTTTGTCAATTCTCTCCCTTGCACTCCCTCTTTCTTTCCCTTGAGAATTTACACCTAGGAACATTTGATGCTTGGGGCATCAGAGCATTGGATAGGGCACAACCTAGCGAACCAATCTTATAGAGATTATGGCGCTAAATGCCTCCTTGTATTGTTGCTCAACGAGGGGCCAATAATTCCCATCGAATCTCGATTTGTTCGCGTTGATTTGGCATAACATAGTTTGAAGCGTGAGCAGAGCTGGAGTCCAGAACAAAGTATCTCATCTGCTCTTTTGCGTGTGCTCTAATTCCACGAGCACCATGTACACATAGGCTGAGAACAAAATCAGGAGATCGGATATTTTGTTTAAACAAGAACGAAACAAAGCCAAATGGGTGATCCGCACGATGGAAAGGTTGCAAACTTTAATTAATTTATCAAAGGAAGTTTGATCAAAAGTGCTTAGTTACAAATAACTATGATGGAAAGCATCTTTGTCTGACTCATACCACTTGGAAGTCTCTCCCTCACAAACTATGTTCTTCGCATACCACGGATTTCTAGAACCAAAACCCATACTCTTCCCATTATTGGTGTTGTTACATTTACATAATCTATGATGATAGTACATTATCGTTGATAGTCCAAAGTGTCGTGATCAAGCAAAATGCCTAGTTCTCATTATTCATCTTTTATCTCTTACCCTCTTTCTAGCTCATCTAAATAACAAAATTTATGCATTCTTAATGCATGACACATAAGGCACCAAACCCATAAATAAGAGTAAGAAATGTAATGCAGATAACTCGAATTTGTTGCTTTCACTCGGTTGTCTTTATATAAGTGACCCCTAGGGGATTTGTATTTATATAGAATTCATTGTGTGGGTCTTTAATCTTAATTGACCTATAGGGTTTGCTTCTTGTTATAACATAATCATAACTAATCATGAGGTAATTCTATTCTACTTATTGCTAACGAACAAGCTCAACATGTGTGATTTGTGGCGAGAGAGAGAAGGAGAGAGAGAGAGAGAGAGAGAGAAAGAATAGACACAAATATCGTTGTATATTATCAAATGGACAATGACAATATCTATAGTGTCATGATACGACACGAAAGGGTAACATTTCGAGAGAAATGCCAAGGGGTATAAAGCTTGTTGTGACAATGGTCGAATCTTGTATAATTTTCATGTAATAGAGTGTCCTTTTGTGTATTTCTCACTAGTATTTTGTACCATTACTCTATTGAATCTTCTCAATGGATAGCATCCAAGGAAAGAAAAAGAATGTGGAAGATAAAAAAATCTGATCATGTATTATCACAATTATTAATATATACTTGGCCATCTAAATAGTCACTATTAGGAAAGGTCTTTATTTGGCAAGTCTAGATTGGGGGGTTTACCTTTTACAATTTATTCTAAAAAGACAAAGACTAAATATATTTAAGTTATTACTTCTTTTGCAGTGTGAAAGTAAAAGATAGTATTTATCCTTTCTCACAATGTCCCATTGCTCATCAGAATTGGAAAAGGGTGTTTGCACAATTATCGATGTCAAATTTGAAATTTTGAGTTAACCTAATATATCGATGTCAAGTAGTTGGTAAATCAAATTTTGAGTTAACCTAATATATCTAAGATGATATGTTGTCACAATGATTAATGAGGATGAATGAAATCAAGGCAGGACCCCAAGGTCTCTAGCCCAAAGGATATTACATGATTAAAATTCACATGTACACAATTAAAATAAAGAAAACATGAGTGATTTAATAATTATCATTAAGGATAAAATTACATCAATTCTCCAAATTTGGAGAGTATATGATAAATCAAGATGAAATTAAAGGGATTCAGCCTATGGCTTTTGAGGATTTAAGGTTAAAATTTATGAGAGATTGCATGCAGACATGTCCCTAGCCAAACTCGTTCTAATAGAAGATTCTCCTCTCACGCACAAAGCCAAGCTTCGAACAATAAATTCAGAAAAAACACATTACTTTTGATTATATACTTTTATGTTTATAGTCATTCTACTACACATATCAGACAACTTATTGTCCTTTCATCACATTCGTTCTTCTTTAATGTTTATCAATTTAAAACCTGTAAAAACTGTTGCGAAGCTCATGACACCCTCTTTGTTCTCAGATAAAACTCATATGTTGTTTCGAAACCTTATTTTCTTTATCTTTTATTTTGTGTGCGATTAATCACACAACAACAGTCTAATGGTTGGTCTGTGAAGTTAGGTAATTAATATTCTTTCTCTTGATGTAAATGTAACTATTTTATTTTATAGGTATGTCTATGGTGTGTGAAAAAGGCCCATTGTGCATCTAACTTTGCATTTATAGTTATGCAATTTTTTTTTAACTTTTCAAAAACAAGTACACAACATCGACAAGCGATACTACCCAGCAGTGCTAATTACAACTAATGTTGGTTTTTTCCATTAAACAGTGAAGTATAAGTTTAAATGAAGAACAATTTCAAAGATGTGGATAGGCCTATCTATCTCTCTTTTTATATAATTGTATGCTGATTGGCTGTACTATTGCGTGACATTTTAATAGTACTAATGATAAATCTTTTTTGTGGAAAAAAAAAATGTAACTATTTCCAAGACCCTTACAAATAATTTATGGGACAACTTTTCATCCATCAACCCAAATTGTAGTTATGCACATTGTGGGTAGCTCAATATTGAAGCTCAAGCCAAGCCAAGCCAAGCCAAACCAAACCGGAACCGTTTTAACGAAACTCAAGCTTGAGCCAAGTCGAGCCAGATCGCCAAGCCACCAAGCTGTTTAAACTCGGTTAAACAGTTTGGTTTGGGTTCAACTCGAGTCGTTGCCGATACCTATGAGTCAATAACACCATGCCCTCTCTAGATTATATCTTTTGCAATAGCAAATACAATTGAAATAGGTATATCCCTTTCGATTCAATGTCTAGGATTTTTATCTTCGTGAATTGGATGCGATCGGAGATGCATTTCTGGATTTGTGCGGCAACATGGATTTCTTTGCTAGGCCTTCGCAAGTTTTTGTTGTCCTACATATATATATGCATATAGAACGTTGCGAGAATTGACGATCCTTTTCGTACAGCGTATTTGTCACCATACAATGATGGACAACGGCATAATGACAAAAGAGAAATAGCCCAAATATGGAGAATTTGGCAATCTTGGTGGAAGCACAATACAAAAATGCCAAAGGAATTGAGGATCCTATTCGTACTGCTTATTTGTCACCACACAAATGATGGATGGCATTATGATATAAAAGATAAAATTACCAATAGGGAGGATTCGGGCAATCCCGGGTGGAACCCAACAACTATCAGGTGATTCGGTACACCAACCACCCACCACCTGGAGATCCAAACCAACCAAAGCTGAAGTGGATCGCGTCCGACCACCACTGCCCCGATGGAAGTGCATGGGATAGACTAGCATGGCTTTACAACCATGGCATACAGACGGGCAAGCCCGTACGTACTAGGTCCGATGTCAAGGCATAGTTGCGATTGTCGGGGCCACGAGGGCACGTGTCACTCGTTTACTCAACAGAGGCGAATATCCCACGGGTTTGTTGTGCTTTGGTTGTTATGCACATGCACCTCAAATAACAAGAGTTTGAGGCGATATTGCTAGTCGAAGAATGTTGATTGCTAGCGATATCGAAGATGAGTTGCCTGTGAACAACAGGCGTCCACTGCGCCTCATCATCCCTGCCAACTTGTCGCGGCCCCAGGATCACCGGCTCAAGCTCGGCACTGATTTGTCTGGCGTTGATCCTGCGTGCAATGTCGACCTCGGCCGCGGCGCATTCGGCCCGGCCCCAGACGCGCCTCGGAAGCACCTCCTCGACATCCTCCCGTGCCTCGTGTGTTGGCACAGCTTCGCGGGCGTCCGGGAGCTGCAGCCCCGGCTCCGGACGGCGACAAGGCTCATCGCGTGGCTCCGCCGCGCAGATGAGCTCGTGGAGCTGCTGAGCCTCTCGGCCTCGTCATCGTGCTCGTGGGCACGATGCGTGCTCGTGAAGCTCGAGCAGCCGCCGAGACGCCAGAGCGCGGTGCTCGACATCTCCAACGATCAGCTCGTGCAAAGGTTGGTGCTGCTTGACGAGCTGGGCGAGATGTGTTAGAATCAACGAGAATAGTATGCATTGCACATAATAGTGAATATATAGTCCACTATTGTTAACAGAATCGACTCGACCTACACATTTATTTTATTTTTCTAAAAGATAGATTCCTCATTAGTAAAAATAAGTACAACCTAATTAGCAAGTGTGGTCCCAAGGCCACAAATAAGGATCGGCAAATATATACTCTCTATCCTTACATCGGTAGCTACACCGATTCTCTTATACACTGCCTAGATTGGCTGTAATCCAATTTAGAACGCCAAGTTCGATGTGACGTTTTCCTCCTTTTTGCCCTCTCTTGTACCAATTGTTTGGCCAGGAAAATCTATTTTGGGGTTATATAGTTCTCTTGCAATTAAGGCAAATCTTCTTTGAACACTTGTGTCATTCTTCATTTCTTTGCTAACGCTAATATTTCTAGTCACTATTTTATTAGAGGTGCCTTTAAGTTCATCATATTGTCCCTTGATGGTTAGTACTAGCTCTTGTCAAATGTCTCTCATAGTCTCTTCACAAGGTTTTTCAATTTATTGAAAAACCTTCTTGCCTCTAACTTTCCAGATATACCATAATGTGATGTTGCTAACAAGTTCTCATTGACTTCTTTTTCTTGCAAGTTTTTGAGGAAGGGACCAAGGAGCAATAGAGGTGTCCTTATAGATTTGACCTTTTGTCACAACCCACACTGTTTTAACAGGTTCACACCAATGAGCCCTAGGTTATATAGGCATTTCTTGTCATAAGTACAAGTATACAGAGAACTCTCATAA
Source organism: Azolla pinnata (assembly GCA_037176905.1). Lineage (NCBI taxonomy): Eukaryota > Viridiplantae > Streptophyta > Polypodiopsida > Salviniales > Salviniaceae > Azolla > Azolla pinnata. Next base: position 32,404 of record JBBBWG010006335.1, on the reverse strand, counting down.
ATATTTGTTTTACCTTTGGACATTGCCATAGGCAATGAGCTTACGTTTTTGTTGCATGTACACATCCCAAACATACAAATGGTAGCGTCATTTTACTTGCGTAATCCCCAATTGTCAATGCCTTATCAAGAAGAAGCCATTGGTACATTGTTATTTTCTATGCCTGTTTTCTTTCCTAAAGTTTATGAGTATTCCTTGCTCTTGCCAACGTTTCCAAGTTGAGGGTGAGTTTGTTTCATGTTCGCTTAAGTTCTTTCTACCCAGTTTGGTTGAGTAGTGGAAAAAACTACAGAGATTTGTTAGTTCAGGGTTTTTCCAACATACAACTCTAGCATCCTAAGTTGTCTGGATTAGGGGGGATTACGTAGCACCCAAATTTGGCAAACTTTAAGGCCCTCACATAGGATTAGATCAAAGGTCAAACATTCTTGTCCATTGGCGACAATTCTAACTCTCTTCCATTTCAATACAACATCCTCTACATTATTATTAGTTGCCTTATGTATATGGCCATTTTAATCATTACGTGAGAATCTGTAGATATCTCCATTGACACTCTCTGCTTGTAGCTTATGCACCCTTCTTGTTTTTGAAAATATTACAAACCAGTGAAAATCTTGTGTATTTCCTTGATTATTTCTCCAAGATCAATTGCACAAAGCATGTCGCATCATTTTCTCCACTTAAATGCCTTTGAGTTCTCTATCTTGCACCTATTTTGGCTTTAACAAAAAAGATTTCCAGAGGGGATAAGAGTTCGCTGGTCTATAAGATAATTTTTCCCAATTCTATTTAGCTTTCATACCAAACTTACATCCATGAAATTTGGATTCCAAATCATGGCTTGATTGTCTTGCTCAATTGGATCTCTTGGTGGAATCATGGGCAATCCCTTCTTTATACTATCCTAAACTTTAAAAACCCATGATATAAACCTAGCCTCCCATGAATTTGAGAGATGAGCCTATTTATGTAAAAATAACTAACTTGGTTTAGCCTGTCACGGGTCACCATTTCTTGGGCTAATAAGCTTGGGATCTCTAGAGCATGAGGTCTCTCCAAGGACCTTTACCTGGCAAAAAGAGCTCGTATAATAAATTTTACTTAGTAAGGCTTTGCTATGGGCAACTAGATCGTTCACACCAAGCCCTCCATGAGCTCATGGAAGCGTAATGGTGTGTCATGTTACCTTGGATCGTACATAGTGCTTTCAGTTGCTAGACCATAAGAAATTGCATACAAATTTGTTTACTTGGTTAAAATAAACAACCTGGAGAAAATCTAACTTGATGTACCATATGGTTGATATAAGTACACATAATTGACGATGACTACTTTACTTGCTAGTGACAAATGAGTCTTATTCCAATAAAAAAGCTTTTTTCCCATGGATAATAGTAGAGGAGTCAATTGTATCTCTAGGGATAAATCAAGACCCACCTCGTAATCCACATATCTTGTTCCTTTGCCTTTCTTCTTCCTTTGCCTTTTTGGATCCATCAAACTTTTGGAGAAGGAAACCATCAAGCCAAGCTTTGTCACTTACCCAAAATCTTATTGATTATGCCAATTATCAGGGCACTTGATCCTTAACAAAATGTATTTAATGTTGTTTCTACTCTCTTTAGATTCTTGAGGGACCCATTCAGATATAGTCCTGTGTCATCACCAAATTGTTGTCCAGGAATTCTCCATTTCCTTTTGGGAATCCAAGTCCTTGTAAGCAGACATCCTCTGAATTTAGAAACATATATAGGGCTTCGGCATAGAAGAGAAAAAGGAAGGGAGAAAGAGGAAGGGAGCGAGCGGGCATCCTCGTCTGACTGATCTGAATACACATGATATTAAGTATAGTCTACAAGTGTTAAATATTAGACTTTGCGTTACACCTTGTCGAGTATGTGATGTCGTGTGGATGGGACTTGGTGCGTGCATATAACAAGATACGAAGTTAGTTCCAACGCATATGTCCGGCCTTGTGCATGTCACAGGGTACCAGATTTCACCCGAGGATGTTGGCATAGGGAAATGCCACCATGTCGAAGGTTGGGACCATTGCTGATGATGAGGTTGGGGTTTTAACTTTGAGGGAGATTGGTAGGGGTGTTGATACCCTTTACATGTGCACATGTCATATTTTCTAAGAAGGGATTTAACATAGGATTGTTGGTTGATATGAATAAGGCCATGGGAGGGGTCTTGGAAGACTCGGATTCCAAGGCAATAATGGAATATTCGCATATCTTGCATCAAGAATGATGCATGGAGTTCACTCTTGGCCGTAAATAGTACATCATTGAAATTGGATAGGATGAGGATGTCATCCATATAGATGGCTAGCATGAGGATTAAATTGGGGCCATTTCGACTTTATACATTTGGGTTGGATTGGAAGCGGATTTAACCAAGGTTATACATACAAGTGGTAAATCATTTATACCACTAACATGGGGATTGTATGATGCCATATCGAGATTTCACCAATTTAGAAACATAATGGGGATGATCCTAAGAGATATAAGCCAGTGGTTGCTCCTTGTAAATATCTTCATGAAGGTCACCATGGAGAAATGTCGTTCAAATGTCCATTTGATGAACGATTAGGCGAAATTGAGCGGCAGTAGCGAGTAGAGCCCGAAAAAAGGTGATCCGGAGTACTATAGAGAGTGTCTCGTTGTAATCCATGTTTGGCACTTGCGAGAAGCCACGTGCCACCAATTGTGCTTTGTAATGCGAGACCAAACCGTCTACATTGAACTTTTTCCGGAGTAGCCACTTGCAATATACGAACTTCCGATCTGACAGTAATAGTACTAGTCACCATGTTTCGTTCTCCATGAGAGATTGATATTTTGAGTCAATGACTTCACACCATGAAGCGGTTTTCGGTTCTAAGAGAGGTTCTTGTATAGATAGAGTGTCAAACGAATCATGGTTGTATAAATAGAGGTCATCGTCGAGAGAGTGACATTCGTTCATATAATAGAAGGTATCTAAGGGATCAAAGGAAGTTTTATCTAGTGGTTTTAGGTTAGAGTTTAGGAGTACATTAGATTTTAGGATATTGGTTTTCTTATAGATCTCTTTTAAGATCGAACTTTGGGAGCTTTTGGTTGGGGCTAGATGTATAGGTAGTTTGTGTATTGGAACAATTGGGGAATAAATGAGAAATGGTTTTGATGTTAGGAGACCATGGAGGTGCACTAGGTGGTGTTAGGATTGGTGTTTGAGTAATAGGAGTGGAAGTATTCAGTAAGAAATCATTCTTGTGCTTGTTGGGTCTAATTTCTTTCACAGATCTAGTGCTTTCACCGAGATTGCCGCACATCCAAATATTCTAAAATGTTGGATGTTAGGGGACTTACCAAACCAATAGAAGTAAGGAGTGGCATTGGGATCTATGGTGTGCGGTACGCAGTTTTGAATGTAACATGTCATTACCATCGCCTCTTCCTAATAGCTTTTGGGTAGTCCCTCTGTGAGAAGCATCGCTCTAGCAGCTTCGACGAGGGTGCGAATCTTTCGTTTAGACACCCCATTTTATCGAGGTGTGTACAAAACGGTGAATTGTTGTTGGATGCCCTCATCTTTACAAAAGCTTTGGAACTCACGCGAGCCATATTCACCGCCATTGTCAGAATGGAGTGCTTGGACATGAAGATCATGTTGTTGGATGACGAGGTTACAATATTCTTTGAAGCAAGAGGATACTTCAAACTTTTTCTTCAAGAAGTAGATGATCGTATACCTGCTAAAGTCATCGATAAATGTTAGGAAAACTGAGAGCCCGTAAACGAGCTCATTTCAATGGGGCCACATAGATCGCTATGAACTAGTTTGGTTTAACTTAGTAAATTTGGATTGGGATCTAGGATGACTTTTATAGCTAGAATTCCCTAAGATACATCTTTCAAATAGTTCGACTGGGTTCAAATACAAGGGTAAGCCTGCACAAAGCTTGTTTTTAATAAGTCGGTTTAGTGTGATACTATTGATGCGACCAAACCTATAATGACACATGAGTGTAAACACAGCTTTGGTTAGATGGAGATTATGAGTGGATGACACATCAATTACATGATGTGGGTTGAACATCGATAGAGTTATCGGATATAAACGGCTTTTTTGGGGTAATTTGATAATTTCAAACTTTACATTAGGGAGTTTGAAGTGAATGATATGAGATTAATTGAAGAATTCGATGGACGATCCAATCAATGTAGTCGTTGTCACCGAGAATATTCTGACTAAGTCCTCGAATATGGTATATGTTGGATATAGTGATGCCTACTCTACTTGGTAAGATCATGTACAAGTTGCCGATATCAATGGCCCTGAGGTATTGGTTGTTGCCGAGGTACACACGCATGCCGCTTAGAATTTTCTTGTAGTCCTAGAGTCATCTCTTATGTGGTGTAATGTGATGGGTGTGGCGCTAGTGTCAAGTAGTTATCAGGGACAAGCGAATAACGGAAATAATATTATTGGTCAAGCGAGTAGGATAATAAGAGAGGTTAGTGGAGTAAGAAAAGAGAGCGAATGACACGCAGATAATGGTTGGAATTATATTAACGATCAGGGGGAGTACAGAGAAGGCTAAGGGATGTACTACGAAGGTGTTGAACCAGGATAGTTCATAAAGAGAGGAGGGGCTCATTTTATAGGTCTTCTAGTGACCTGCATGTACATGCCTTAATCCGCATGGCACACCGCGTGACGAACATTTACCTAAATTTCATGCACATATACAATACTACTTGTTTGAGAACATTATAATATTATTATATATAGGACATGTCGCATTATATAAGATTTCTCTATTTGTTGGGCGAGATCATTGGTTCGAACCGTGATTGAATAATTATAAATTCAGTATACCATATTGTCCAAGCTTATGGACATTGAGTTGTTGGAGATAGGTTCTCGAACATCGGTCATGTTGATGTGATTGCATTTGTTGTTGTTCTCGACGCTTAGTCTGGCATTTAATTACCACCGCAATATGAACACATCTTGGTCAGTGTAATGTTAGGGCAGGCATTGTTGTTCTTTCGGAATGGTTGTCCCCTTCGATTACTGGGTCGAAGGTGTTGGAGCGACTCTACTCGCGTTATACGTACTATTGCTCATAATTTATTCTTGTCGTATCTACACCATTAGTGCTTGTGTGATGATGAATAGTTACCACAAAACAGGTAATCCTACTAGGAGAAACATTGCTTGGAGGTTGGGGTCCAATTAGAGTCTTGATAAAAGGGCATTGTTCAATAGCATACACCACTTTTCACGAAATCTCGAGATTTCTTGGTTTTCAGCAAGGGAGGCAACAAGGAGCCGTTTAAACGAGGCGACTTGAGTGATGAGGTCTTCACGATGATAGTTGGACATAAGAACGTCTAGATTTCCGCTAACATGTTGTACCGCTAGTCCATTTGGACTTGTGAGTCTCGAAGGTGGAACATGAGTTCTGCTTGCGCTTAAAGGTCTTTCGTCATCTATTTCGCGTTGTTAGTCACAGGGGGTTGCGATGCTTCGCTTATGATGTCCCAAAGGTTTGCTCGCTTCAGCACCAACGTCATCCGCGTCATTCAAGTAAGGTAGTTCAAGTTGGTAAGTTTGTCGAGGTTGTAACTTCTCATGACGGTTGGGATAACGAGGGTATTGCCTTGCATTACAGTTGTCGAGCCGGGTGTCGTCGTCGATGAGCCGAGTGTTGTCGTCCTAGAGCCCGGTGCCAGGGTCATTGCACTGAGTGGCGAGGTGTGTGTACTGGTTGCGAGCTATGTAATAGTTGTCTGGATCAACTTATGGTAGAGGCACCAACCAACAAGAAGAGAGTGAGTAAATGGGGAGGGAGGCTATCTTATCGCTCTAATACTATGTGAGAAAGAAGAGAAGATAAAACAGAAGAAGGTTGCCCCTCGTAGGGGAGAGAGAGAGAGAGAGAAAAGAGAGAACGTAAAAAAACTATTTTTATCGCTGCCAGACATGATGGCCTTGGAGGCCTTTATATACATGTATGGAGGGGTCTATGGTGAACGTCCATGAAAGGTGAGTAGGCTTCATGGTGAATGACCATGAAGGGCAAGTGACGTTTCATGTTAAATGCCCATTAAGGACAGTTATATATATTTATTTGTCTAATTTATCTTATTATTCTAACTTATTATCTTCATAACTATGTCGAGATTATCACTCGACGACAATCCCTGCCACATGCTTTTGCCGGCTCCATGTCGGCCACCCTCTCCTACTTGTTGGCCGAAGCAACTCGTACCGGCCACACCATTCATTCATGCCCAAAAAATTACACCCTAAACCGTACCCTAGACCCTAGACCTCCCTCGTGTGCTCAATACTTAAGTAATGAGCATGGTAGCGGATCAAGTAATTACCGCAGTATTGAACGTCTCGACAATGATTGATCATTCTTACATGGAATATCATAGGCATTAGGACTTATCAAACAACTTAATCATGGTTGGTTAAAGGTTTTTTGGCTCTGGTTGTGACAGACATAATTGAACCCTAAACCCTAAACCCTAAACTCAAACCCATGATTGACACAATTACTAGGTCCAAGAACAACATAACAATTTGTTTTGCTACAGATTCTAAACTCATCATTGCTCTCGAGCTGTCGGGAACAATATAAAGATTTAATTGATACAGAATGCGGACTTTCCTTCGAATTCCAAAAATCGGGAAAGAAAAGGAAAAGGAAAGAAGGCTTCGCTATGGGTGGACCAGATGAAAGCAAATTGAAATCATTTCTTCATAAGAATGTTCGATTTTCATATTAGGGATTCAAAATGTTTCACTACCCATGAGTTTAGTAGGGATCAAGTGGTCATGAGTACATTTCGTTCTTGAAATCCGCAAAGGTATCAAGAGATATGTAGCTTGGTTAGTATTTTAAAAGTGGTACAAATGAGATTTGAACTGTAGTCTATTATACTAAATATGCATACATGGAAGCATATATGATAGATGTATATATAAGATAATGTGATTTACTTGATTATATAGTAAGTTAGCTTTGAACAAGTAGTTGATAAATCAAATTTTGAGTTAACCCAATATATCTAAGATGATACGTTGTCGCAATAATTGATGAGAATAAGTGAACTCAAGGCAGGACCCTAAGGTCTCTAACCCATAGGATATATTACACGATTAAAAATCACACGTACACAATTAAAATGAAGAAAATATAAGTGATTTAATGATTATCATGAAGGATAAGATTATATCAATTCTCCAAATTTGGAGAGTATATGATAAACTATGATGAAATTAATGGGATTCTACTAATGGCTTTTGAGGATTTAAGGTTAGGGTTTATGAGAGATAGGATTCACGAGAAAATTAGGGTTAGGGTTTCAGAGCTTGTATGCCCCATAGTGGCTCTCCCCTCTAAGTATAACAATTTAAGATTCCTTCCCTAAGATTTGCATGTCGAACTAGAGCTTCATTACAATTGCATGGAGAACTCAAGTTTGCATGGAGTAAGACTGAACTTGAATTCTAACTCAAACTTGACTAGAGTTGGAATATAGATTACATGAGTAAACTGAGAGTTCAAACACATTCGAGTACGGTTGAGCGTGTCCAAGCACGACACGATTGAGTACAGCTTGTGGACTGGGAGTCTATAGCAAGTCTTAACCAAGTTTGCACATGGACATGTCCCTAACCAAACTCGTTTTAGTAAAAAGATACTCCTCTCACGGCGAAACCAAGTTTCAAACAAACAATTAAGAAAAAACACATTGCTTTTGATTATATACTGCTATGTTTATAATCATTCTACAAATATGAGACAACTTATTGTCCTTTCTTTGCATTTGTTCTTCTTTAATGTTTATTAATTTAGATTCATGTAAAAACTACTACGAAGCTCATGATACCCTCTTTCTTTTCAAATAAAACTCATATGTTATTTTGAAATCTTATTTCTTGATTTTTCATTTTGTGTGCGATTAACCACATGACAACACTCTAATGGTTGGTATATGAAATTATTTTTAAAAGGTCATGAGCTTAATTTTCAAATTAGTTAGGTAATTAAATTTTTTTCTCTTGATATAAGTGTAACTGTTTTATTTTTATGGGCATATCTATTTGTGTGAAAAAGGTCCATTGTTCAACTTTACAAAAAAAAGTACACGACATCGACATGTGATATTACCTAGTAATGCTAATTACAGCTAATATTGGCCTTTGCCATTAAATAGCAAGGTGTAAGTTTAAAAGTCTAAGAGATATGGCAAACAATTTCAAGGATGTGAATAGGCCTATCTCTCTTTTTTTTATGTAATTTTATGCCGATTGGTTGCACTTATTGTACAACATTTTAATATTACTAATGATAATTCCTCTTTCTGGAAAAAATAATAATGCAATTATTTCTAAGACCCTTACAAATAATTTATAGGATAACTTTTCATCCATCAACCCAAATTGTAGTTATGCATATTGAGGCTAGCTCAATATTGAAGCTCTTGCCAAGCCAAACCAAACCGAAACCGTTTAATGAGACTCAAGCTTGAGCCAAGACAAGTCAAACCGCTGAGCCACCGAGCCGTTTAAATGCTCGGTTAAACGGTTCAGTTTGGGTTCAACGTGAGTTGTTGCCGATACCTATGAGTCAATAACCATGCCTCTCTAGATAAAATCCTTTGCAATGGCAAATACAATGGCAAATACAATTCAACATGTAGGATTTTATCTTCATGAAATGGATGCGATTGGAGATGCATTTCTGGATTCGTGCAGCAACATGGATTTCTTTGCTAGGCCTCTGCAAGTTTTATTACTTAGTGATATTAGTTATGTCCCACAAGAACTGACGAACCTTTTCGTACTACCTATTTGTCATCATACAATGAAAGACGACATATTATGGTAAAAGAGAAAAAGCCCAATATGGAGGAATCGGCAATCCTGATGGAAGCACAATACAAAAACGCTACAGGAATCGACAATCCTTTTCGTACTGCTTGTTTGTCACAGTAAAAATGACAGGCGGCATTATGATGAAAGACAAAATAGCCAATGGGGAGGATTCGGCAATCCTGGTGGAACCCAGCAATAGCCAGATGATTTGGTACACCAACCACAGCTGAAGTGGATCTCGGTCCGACCACTGCCTCAATCAAAGAAAGTGCATGGATAGACTAGCATGGCTTTACAGCCACAACATAAACGACGAGCGAGTCCGTACCTACTAGGTCCCATGATCAAGGCATAATTGTGGCATGAGGACACGTGTTACTCGCTACTCCGCAGAGGCAAAATCCCACCTGTTTGTTGTGTTTTGTTTATATGCACATGCATCGCAAAAGACCTGACCCATTGATCCCCCCGAGGAAGATATCAGCATCGTTAAAAACCGCAGTCCTGTGTCTATTGTCGATGCAGACATTGGTTCTCACATGGGACCCAACCAACGTTGCCAGGTGAACCGCTAGTATCGACGCCACACGATTTCAAACAACCAAGTGTAAGGATGCAGCAAGGATGAACACAGTATTGCCCTTTCATGCCCTCCAACCCCAGGCATAGAGGCAAATTATCGTCTACACATATCGTAGCAAACTTTCAGGCTTCTGACACAAATAGTCAAAGAGAGAGAGAGAGAGAGCCAGATAGATAGGTACTTGAGCAAAGGCTCGCATCTACAATGTTTGTAGCAACCTTTCTGGCTTCTGACACCGAATAGTCAGAGAGAGCCGGATAGATAGGTACTTGAGTGAAGGCTCGCATCTACATTTCCTGTAGCAAACTTTCTGGCTTCTGACGAAAGACTTGCGGAATAATGTCAATTGCTACTGACATTGAAGATGAGTTGCCTGTGAACAACAGGCGTCCACTGGCCCGCATCATCCCTGCCAACTTGTCGCGGCCCCAGAATCAGGGAGACGCGGCTTGGAAGCACCTCCTCGACATCCTCCCGTGCCTCGTGTGCCGGCACAGCTTCGCGGGCGTCCGGGAGCTGCAGCCGCGGCTCCGGATGGCGACGAGGCTCATCGCGTGGCTCCACCGTGCAGATGAGCTTGTGGAGCCGCTGAGCCACTCGGCCTCGTCCTCGTGCTCGTGGGCGCAATGCGTGCTCGCGAAGCTCGAGCAGCCGCCCGGATGCCAGAGCGTGGTGCTCGACATGTCCAGCGATCGGCTCGTGCAGAGGCTCGCGCTGCTCGACGAGCTCGGCGAGGTGTGTTCGAATCAACAGTAACCGTAATGCATTGCACATGATAGCGAATATAGTCCGCTACCATTAACAGACTCCGCACATTTGTTTTGTTTTGTTTTATTGTTCCAAAAAATAGATTCTTCATTAGTAGAAATAAGTGCAACCCGATTAGCAAGTGTGGTCCCATGGCCACAAATAAGGATCGACAAATATATACTCTCTATCCTTACGTAGGCAGCCACACCGATTCTCTTGTACACTGCCTGGATTGGCCGTAATCCAATTTAGAACGCCAAGTTTAATGTGACGTTTTCCTCCTTTTTACCCTTCCATACCAATTGTCTGGCCTGGGAAAATCCATTTTGGGTTTTGTATGGCTCCATTGCAATTGAGTTAAATCTCCTTTGAACGCTTGTCCCATTCTCCATTTCTTTGCTAAAGCTAATGTTCTAGTTATTGTTTTATTAGAGGTGCCCTTAAGTTCGTCATATTGCCCCTTGATGGTTAGTACTAGCTCTTGCCAAATGTCTCTCACGGTCTCTTCAGGAGGTTCTTCAATTTGTTGAAAAACCCTCTTGCATCTACCTTTCCAGATATACCACAATGTGATGAGTTCCCATATTCTTGCAAGTTTTGAGGAAGGGGCCAAGGTGCAATAAAGGCATCCTCATAGATTTGACCTTGTATCACAACCCACACTATTTTAGTAGCTTCACAACAATGAACCCCAGGCTATATAGACATTTCTTGTCATAAGCCAAGTATACGGAGAACTCTCATTCGTATTTGTTTTGCCTTTGGAAATTGCCAATGTGCACATCTCAAATATACAAATGGCAGCCCCATTTTACTTGCCCATTGCCCAATTGCCAATGCCTTATGAAAAAGAAGCCATTGACACATTGTTATTTTTTGTGAAAGTTTTCTTTTCCAAAGTTTGTGGGAATTCCTCAACATTTCCAGGTTGAAGGTGAACTCATTTCATGTTCGCTTAAGTTTTTTCTACCCAGTTTGGTTGAGTAGTGAAAAAACTGCAAACATTTCAGTGCGGCATCCTCTAGATTATTATTAGTTGTCTTATGTTTATGGCCATTTTGATCAAGTGTGAATCTTTGGATATCTACATTGATACTCTCTGCATGCACCCTTTTGTTTTTAAAAATGTTACAAACTAGTGAAAATCGTGTGTATTTCCTTGATTATTTCTCCAAGATCCATTACACAAAGCATGTCGCATCATTTTCCCCACTTAGATGCCTTTGAGTTCTCTATCTTGCACCTATTCTGGCTTTAACAAAAAAGATTTCTAGAGGGCATAAGAGTTCGTTGGTCTATAAAATAAATTTTCCCAATTCCATTTAGTCTTTATAGTAAACATTTGACCATTTACATCCACGAAATTTGGATTCCAAATTATGGCTTGATTGTCTTGCTCAATTGGATCTCTTTGCGGAATCATGTGCAATCTCTTCTTTATGCCCTCCTAGGCTTTAAAATCCCTTCGTATGAACCTATCCTCTCATGAATTTGAGAGATGAGCTTGTTTATCTAAAAATAACCAACTTGGTTTGGCCTGCCATGGACTCCCATTCTTGGGCTGATAAGCTTGGGACCTCTAGAGCATGAGGTCTCTCCAAGGACCTTTACCTGGCAAAAAGAGCTCGTATAACAAATTTTACTTATTGCTTTGGGCAACTAGATCGTTCACACACCAAGCCCTCCATGAGCTCATGGAAACATAATGGTGTGCCACGTCACCTGAGATCTTACATAGTGCTTTGAGTTGTTAGACCTTAAGAAATTGCGTACTACCTTCTTCACTTGGTTAATACACCATCTGGAGAAAATCCAACTTAATGCTACATACCATATGGTTGATAGGAATACGTAATTGACGCTGACTACTCTACCTGCTAGTGACAAATGAGTTTTATTACAATAGATAGGCTTTCTTCCCATGGATAATATTAGAAGAGCCAATTGTATCTCTGGAAATAAATCAAGACCCACCTGGAAACCCACGTATCTTGTTCCTTCACCATTTTGCAGGAACCATCCAAATGCTAGAGAAAGAAACCACTCAAGACAACTTATCCAGAATGTTATTGATTTATACCAATTAATCATGGCACGTGATCCTTTGCAGCATACATTTAATGTTGTGTCTGCTCTCTTTAGATTCTCAAGGAACCCATTCAGATATAGTCATGCGTTATCAGCACATTGCGCATCCAAGAATTGTCCATTTCCTTCTGGGAATCCAAGTCCTTGTCGGACTCATCTGTACACACATAATATTAAGTATAGTCCACAACCGTTAAATAGTAGACATTGAGTTACACGTAATAGTAAAAATATAGTCTACTACCGCTACCAACCAAAAAAAAAACAAAGCATGAGTTCCGAATCGATACCCACACACATGACACAGACTGCAACAGTTTAGATTCCTTTTGGCCGCGGATGCGAAACCCCGAGTTTACCCTTTCAAAACTCTTCTATGTAAGGTGTGGAAGGGGATGAGCGGCGAGCTCGCGCCGCAGTCGCGCGCGAGGTTTGCATCGGCCGTGGGCCAGCACCTGCAGGCGGTCGGGCTGCTCAACAGGTTAGCGGCGGGGGGGGCATTAATGGCGCCGTTGGGCGTGAGCGAGTACATGCCGATTTGCCGCCGCTCGTCGGGGGCCTTGTTGGGCATGGAGCTCCTCCGCTACATGCTCGCGCTCGACGGCGGCGACGACTACGACTACGACTACGATGGCCCCGCGCATTTAATGCAGCACCCGATCGTGGGCGAGCTCCGCGACCTCGCCGCCGACTACATGTGCATGTGCAACGACATGGCGGCGGCATCAGCGCCGCCGCACCAGCACCGCTCCAGCCAGCTTACTACTTCGACCGCCACAAATAGTAGTACTAGTGCTCATTATGATGAAGCTTCTAGCATAAGTACTAGTAGTAGTAGTAGTTGTTGTTGTTGTTGTTGTAGTAGTAGTAGTAGTGGTGGTAGTAGTAGTTGCATGAGCCTTCCTTACATCTTGTATCGGACGGGCTCCGTCACGTCGTTTGCGGCCGCCGTCGCGAGGGTGGCAGACATGATGCAGCGTATCGACAACCGGTGTGTGCAGCTCGTGGCGCGCATACGGCGCGAGCACGCCACCGCGCTGCTCCAGCCCCGCGTCCGTGCGTACCTCGCCGTCCTCGCCGGCTCCTTGTCGGCCGCCCTCTCCTGGTCACTCTCCGAAGCAGCTCGCCGTTCCATGCAAACCCTAAACCCTAAACCCTAAACCCTAAACCCTACACCCTAAACTCGCAACCCTAAACCCGAATCCATAAGAAACCCTCACCTTAAACCCTGGACCCGACACCCTAAACCCTAAACCCTAGATCCAAAACTTGAAACCCTTAACCCTAAACCTTAAACCCTAGACCCTAAAAATCGGACCCAAAACCCAAAACTCTAGACCCTTAACTCTACACCCAGCTAGAACCTAAACCTTGAACCCTAGAACCAAAACCCTAGAACCCTAAACCTTGAACCCTAGACCCAAAACCCTAGACCTTGGACCCAAAACCCTAACCAGCACTCTTGTCCACTCCGTCACGATCGTCACTTGACGACAATCCCCGCCACATGCTTTTGCCGGCTCCATGTCAACCGCCCTCTCCTACTTGCTGGCCGAAGCACCTCGTAGCGCCCGCACCATTCATTCATGCCCTAAACCTTAAACCCTAGACCTGAAACCCTAAACCTTAGACCCTAGACCTCGTGTGCTCGGTGCTTAATTAATGAGCATGCTGTGGATCAAGTAATTACCACAGTATTGAACGTTTCGACAATGATTGATCATCCGCAGATGGAATATCATAGGCATTAGGACTTATCAAACAGCTTAATCATGGCCGGTTAAAGGTTTCTTGACTCTGCTTGTGAGACACATAATCGAACCCTAAACCCTAAACCCTAAACCCTAAACTCAGACCCATGATTGACACAATTACTAGGTCCAAGAACAGTATAATGATTTGTTTTGCTATAGATTCTGAGCTCATCATTGCTCTTGCGCTGTCGGGAACAGTATAAAGATCTAATTGATACAGACCGCAGACTTTCCTTCCAATTCCAAAGATCAGGACAAAAAAGGAAAAGGAAAGAAGGCTTCGTTGTGGGTGGACAAGATAATCATGACCAGAATTTCAGCAGGTTTAGAGTTTAATTAGGGTTTCCAGCAACCTCTCAACCTAAGAGGGAATTGTAGCCTTTGATCGAACGATTAGGTGACATATTTTAATTAATTAGGAGAATCAAATCACTACAAAGTATTGGGTTATGTTGCGATAATTTTTTTTTTATATCACAACTTTGTCACGCATGTGCGTGATTGACTCAAGTTTTTTGTGTCAATTTGTCGCCCATTTTACCGCGATGTTAACAGAAGATTTGACACTTGTGTTTCTGCAACTAGACGCCCCAATTCGCCACGACAAATTATAGTCAATTTAATACACCTTTTACCCCGAGATTAGATGTTCCTTTGACAGTAGCAAAGACGCATCTTTTGACACGAGTGTACACGGACAATTTGACGTGACTAAATTAGATTGTTTGATGTTCTGTTTATCGCAAGGTTGATACACATGTAAACGTTCTTTTAACTACTAGTTTTGACACATTTATAGATGAAAACTATTTCTATTATTTTGATGCCCTATTTACCGCGAGAATAGACGTAACATTTACACAATTTATTTCAACCACTTTGACGCACTTTTTACTGTGTTTTTTATGCGAGAATAGACGCGTGTGCTAACGCACTTGTTTACGCTCTATTTTGACACGAGTGTACATGGACATTTTGATATGAGTAAATTAGACTGTTTGACGCTCTGTTTACCATAAGATTGATACACCTGTAACGCTCTTCTACCCACCACTTTTGAAGCACTTATAGATACAAACTATTTTTACTATTTTGACGGCTTGTTTACCGCGAGAATAGACACAACACTTGGACACACTTTTTATTACGTTTTTTACACGACAATAGACACGTCTATAGAGGCGGGTATTAATGCACTTGTTGTCGTTCTATTTGCCTTCCACATATAGCTATAAATAATTACTAAACAAATTAAATGGCTTGTCGGGTAAGTTGATATAACATTAATGTCAAGGTTGAGGGTTCGAATGTTGGCATGGCCATGATCATGATAACAATTTTAAGTTAAAGGGCAATACCCTTGGAATGTTGGGGGCTGAAACACTGTGTTAGAAATGTCATTGCACTGTTTCATATTGTGGAGTGAGATAGGTCAACATACATGGTCCAGCTTTCAGAGTGTAATTATCCCCATAATTTAGAAGTGGTATATAACCTTACACTAATTGAATTACTTGTTTTTGTGCAAATGAGTCGTTAATCATATCACAATGAGGAGGATTATCGCCGAATACATTCATGACATGAGACGTGGATGTATTTCAAACATCTCGGCTTAATCACAGACCACCAACTAATTTTAGGTTTAGAGATACATCCTTAGCTGTCAAGCAACAATGCTAATTTGGAATTAAGCGAAGGTGCAGTGGTTCTTCGAGAACTAGAGCAAAACCCTAAGCTAATTGTTCAAACTATAAGGATTATTAACTCGAAATGTATTGTCATCATTTCAATTGAAAGTAATAAAACTTTACCAACCCCGTCGGATAAGATTGTGTTTGATCATCTTAGTTATATAGGTTATAATTGGAGCTTGAGAAAATGGATTTTAGGCTTCTGCAATATGTCAAAACACATATATAAGGTAAGAAGGAAATTAATTTGACAGTTTTTTACAATTATGTTATGTGAGAACTCTATCCTCATTAAGATGAAATTTATGTCGATTAGTAACCTTGGCACATCAGTACTTTTGAAATGGTTTCGATAGCAAGGGTTTTTTGTATCTGTCATATGCTGTTGTAATACAAACAATACATTTACGAAAAACAAAAAAATGGTTCCATGTCCCAAAGCTCATTCATGCTAACAATCTTCACTTGAAAACTCCTTCCAAAAAGAACACAAATGCGCCACCGTCCATATAATTCACCACAGGAACAAATCACACTAAATTCTCAGGACAAGTCTACTCGTTGTCTCTCGTTATATATAAATATGATACACTTTGCGGCACTATTAAATCTATCTCTCTCCGTCTCTCGAGCTATCTATTACTTTGTATGGACGAGTCGTTGGCCGCTCGTCCTTTTGACCAGACCAGAGCAAAGCAGACCAAACTAAACTCGCAGGGGAATGCGTGAAGGAGAAAAGGCAATCAATAGGTTCGACGACGACGACGACGACGACGACGACGACGACGACGACGACGACGACGACGACGACGACGACGAGGCTTTGCTACATTCAGTATATAGCACCTTCGGAGCGTAAAAAAAGAATCGAAGAGACTCATCATCAATCATTCCTACCCCCAGGAGCAGGGCAAGGCAAGGCAAGGCAAGGCAACAACAAGGCAGGGCGAGGATTGCATTCGCTGGTTCGCCCTGGGCAGAGAAGAGAAAAATCGTCGAGGCAGGCATCGAAAGAAAGCCATAGATAGATAGATAGATAGATAGATAGATAGATAGAGAAGAGCTATAGGTAAAAGAAAGAGGAGAGGAAGCGAGGCGACTTACCTTTCCTGAATCCATCTGTCATCGCGCGTTGTTGGCGGCCTTGACCTTGCGGAGATCGGAGAGCTGGTCGATGAGCTTGCGCTCGTCGGGGGAGAGGAGCTTGGGGATCTCGACATCGACGCGGACGAGCTGGTCGCCGCGGAGGCTGGGCTTGCCGAGGACGGGGACGCCCTTCTTGGCCATGACGAGCGTGGTTCCGGGCTGGGTACCGGCGGGGATGCGGAGCTCCGAATCGCCATCGATGGTGGGGACGATCTTGGAGGTGCCGAGGATCGCATCCAAGTACGAGATGCGGCAAGTGGCGAGAACGCTCTGCCCATCTCGCGTCAAGCTCGGGTGGGGCTGAACCGAGATGAAGACGTAGAGGTCTCCGGGGGGGCCCCCGCGCTTGCCCGAGTTGCCCTCGGATCGCACGCGGAGCCGGCTCCCAGAGTCCACGCCCGCGGGCACCTTGAGGCTGATGCTCTTCTTCTTGCGCTCGCGGCCATCGCCGCGGCAGGCCGAGCACGGCGTCGAAACCTCCCCGGCCCCGCCGCAAGCTGGGCAAGTGCTTATCTGGCGGAAGTCGCCCAGCGGCGTCCTCGCCGTCGTCACCACCTGGCCTTGCCCCCCGCACTTGCTGCAGCTCTTGGGCGATGTCCCCGGCTTCACCCCCGATCCCTCGCACGTTGCGCACGTCTCCAGCCTCGTGATCTCGATCTCCTTCGTCGCCCCGAAGCACGCCTCCAGGAACGCCACCCGCAGCTCGTACTGCTCGTCCGCTCCCTGCACCGGCCGGCTCCTCGCCCCCCGCCCCCCTCCTCCTCCCATTCCTCCGAAGAACGTCTCGAACAGATCGAACGGATTCGAGAAACCCTGGAAAATCGCTCACACACCCCCCCCCCCCCCCCAACATTTCGATTTCGTGTCAACGGCTCGTCGCTATTGATAATGCAGGGGCAGGAGGAGGATGACGATGACGATGACGATGATGACGACGATGATGATGATGATGATGATGATGAGGATCATGATCATGATCATGATGTGAGGATGATGATGATATGAGCATGAGGATGATGATGATGATGACGATGATGACGATGATGACGATGACGATGACGGCGATGACGATGACGATGACGGTGATGATGACGACGACGACGACGATGCTGATGACAATGATGATGATGATGTTGTTGTTGTTGTTGTTTTTGTTGATGATGATGATGATGATGATGATGATGATGATGATGAGGGCATCGATCCTCTTACCGCTCCGCTGGCTGCCGCGCCTTTCAGACCCGCCTCCCCATACTGGTCATAGATCGGCCGTTTCTCGTCGTCCGACAATACCTGTTCCGACGACGGGCGTCAACCATTTTTGCCGCACTCCCCATGTCAAAAACAATGCTTGCACAAAGACAGCGCATTGCTGTATCCTAGAAAAGGGCTTGCAACTATTCCAAGCTTTCAACGTCGTACACATGTGTAAATGCATGCATGCATACATACAAGCCTGCAGTGTTAGCTATCAAGCGTCTGTGGTACGTACGTATGCTTGTGTATATATATACATCATCCAAGCATATGTGCCCACTACACATTTCCTGACACATACCTCATATGCATTGCTGATTTCCTTGAACTTCGCCTCGGCTTCCGGCTCCCTGTACGTATTGCACACCCACCATCAGCAAAAAAAGAGCCTACAATCGAAGAAATACCACCATAATATAAATATAGATATATGCAGAGACAGACTTGTTCACATCCGGGTGATACTGTCTCGCCAGTTTCCTGTAAGCTGCACCAAATCGGGACAAAGACATGAGTCAAATACGAGATTAAAAAAGGAGCAACAGATTTTGGCACCCTGATATGGCATGAAGTCAATGCTACTCAAAAAGTATAAGGAAAAAAATGAACTTACCGGACTTGATCTCTGATTTACTGGCACTCTTTGATACTCCCAGAATGCTGTAGTAGTCCTGTAAGTGCACAAGATTTCCTTTCAGTACAAGAACAGCTAGGCCATTTTAGAGTAGCATGCGAAATCGAAGAAACACAAGTGATATGCCTCCAAATTCATTTGAAGTACTTGCGTAAGAATTTGAAGGAATGCAAATCCATAAATATGCCTCGAGCTTCGAGAAACACAAATAACACATGCCTCAAGATCCAATTGAACCTTTTTGTAAGGATTAAGAAGAACTGCAAATATCACACCTCGAATTTGAAGAAACACAAATACAATGCCTCAAAATAGAATTGAAGCTAGTGTAGGGATTTGAGCCTACTTTATTTAGGTCACAGCTGTAATCAAGGAAGCCATTAGAATCTACCAATCTGTTTATGTAGACCTAACCCTGATAATATCCACTACGCTGTGCATAAGCATTTCTAGGATGGCAAGCCTTGAATGCACTGATGCAAAATTCCAAGCCACGATCATTTGTCAAGCACATAATCACATTTCTAGGATGGCAAGCCTTGAATGTACTAATGCAAAATTCCAAGCCACGATCATTTGTCAAGCATGTAATCGCATTTCTAGGATGGCAAGCCTTGAATGTACTAATACAAAATTCCAAGCCACGATCATTTGTCAAGCACATAATCGCGTTTCTAGGATGGCGAGCCTTGAATGTACTGATGCAAAATTCCAAGCCACAAACATTTGTCAAGCATGTAACCGCATTTCTAGGATGGCAAGCCTTGAATGTACTAATGCAAAATTCCAAGCCACGATCATTTGCCAAGCACGTAATCGCATTTCTAGGATGGCAAGCCTTGAATGTACTAATGCAAAATTCCAAGCCACAATCATTTGCCAAGCACGTAATCGCGTTTCTAGGATGGCAAGCCTTGAATGTACTGATGCAAAATTCCAAGCCACAATCGTTTGCCAAGCACGTAATCGCATTTCTAGGATGGCAGTGGCTAGAAAGAAAACCCACAAACCATCTGGTGAAGGGCAAAAACACGTTTTCTCGGCAATGGCAGTTGTTGACACAATTTGGAACCAGTTCATTCGGTTTAGGATGTCATCAACATCAATAAGGTATCTGTAGGGTTTATCTGTGAACAGAGCAGCAACCTTACATAACCCAGAATTAAGAGCTTACCGCACTGGCCGCCACATTCAGCCTCGTACATCTCTGCGGTCTTTTCCTCGTGATAAACAGAACAGACCTCAGAGAGTTTGATGAAGTGAATTCACCTGATACTGACCTCACTGCTTTTGCTCTAGTCCTGCAGCTGATGAACACAACAAGCCAAACAAATTCAAGATTTTGCATCAGCGCACCAGAGCATCTTCATAGGCGATCTTCACTCATTTCCTCGCGAGTGGACGGGGTCATCCACATCAACAAAACTAGCAGAACGACGCGCGCACACACACACACACACACACACACACACACACTAAAGCTCTGTCTCTTCCAGTGAAAGAGATGAGAAAAAAACAAAACTTGATAGAAGCCATAGAGCTTATCCAGTCCGCCATCAAATGCAGCAATCGAAAGGAGAAGGGCGAAAAGAAATAGAGCGGGAATTGCCCATTTCTTGTACCAAACTGCAGGTTTTGGGTGGGGACCGAAGCTGCAAAAAGAGGAAGGAAAGGGATGGCATTACCTGTTGTACTGGGCGGCGCTGCTGCAAGAAGATAAAGGGCTGTGGGAGGCGGATTCAGCGGCGGTTTTCTGCACTCCGCAGAGCAAAGGGCGGGAGGCCATGAGGGCCATGGCCATGGTCTTGGGCCGGCGTTCGCGATGTCTGCGCGCAGGGGAGAAGAGAAGAGGAGAGAAGAGAAGCTTCAGCGAACAGCAGCCACGAGTTCTCTCCCTCTCTCTCTCTCTCTCTCTGCTAGGGCTTCTGTATATTGCCATAGCTTTACCCTTCTGTTGTCTTTCCAGAATGCCGGAAATGCCCTCCTCCATGGCCTTCTCTGAGGGTTTAGGGTTTAGGGTTCAGGGGTTTAAGGTTTAGGGTTTAGGGTTTAGGGTTTAGGGTTTAGGGGCTTTAGGGTTTAGGGGTTTAGGGTTTAGGGTTTTAGGGTTTAGGTTTTAGGGGTTTAGGGTTTAGGGGTTCGGATTAAGGGGTTTTAGGTTATGTGAGAGGGTGTATATTGCCATAGCTTTTTGCCCTTCTGTTTTTCCAGAATGCGAGAAATGCCCTTCTGTGAGGATTTAGGGTTTAGTGAAGGGTTTCGGGGTCTTGGGTTTTGGGTTTTAGGGGTTATGTGAGAGGGTATATATTGTCATAGCTTTACCCTTCTGCTATTTTTCTAGAATGCTGGAAATGCCCTCCTCCATGGGCTTCTTTGAGGGTTTAGGGTTTACTTTAGGGTTTTGGGTTTTGGGTTTTGGGTTTTGGGGTTTTGGGTTTTGGGTTTAGGGTTATGTGAGAGGGTGTATATTGCCATAACTTTTTGCCCTTTTGTTTTTCCAGAATGTGAGAAAATGCCCTCATCCATGGCCTTCATTGAGGATTTAGGGTTTAGGGAAGGGTTTCGCGGTCTTGGGTTTTGGGGTCATGTGAGAGGGTATATATTTCCATAGCTTTACCCTTTTTTTTCCATAATGCAGGAAATTCTTTTTGCTAGGGCTTCTATATATCAGCCATAGCTTTACCCTTCTGTTGTTTTTCCAGAATGCTAAAAATCCCCTCCTCCATGGCCTTCTCTGAGGGTTTAGGCTTTAGGGTTATGTGAGAGGGTTTTGGTTTTGGGCTTTAGTTTTGGGTTTTGGGTTTAGGGTTATGTGAGAGGGTATATATTACCATAGCTTTACCCTTTTGTTTTTTTTCCATAATGCGGGAAATTCTTTCTGCTAGGGCTTCTATATATTGCCATCGCTTTACCCTTCCGTTGTTTTTCCAGAATGCTGAAAATGCCCTCCTCTATGGCCTTCTCTGAGGGTTTTGGGTTTAGTTTTGGGTTTTGGGTTTAGGGGTTTGGGGTTCAGGGTTCAAGGGTTCAAGGTTATGTGAGAGGGTGTATATTGCCATAGCTTTACCCTTCTGTTTTTCCAGAATGCGGGAAACACCCTCCTCCATGGGCTTCTATGAGGGTTTTGGGTTTTGGGTTATGTGAGAGGGTGTATATTGTCATTGCTTTACCCTTTTGTTTTCCATAATGCAGGAAATTCGTTTTGCTAGGGCTTCTATATATTACCATAGCTTTATGTTTTCCAGAATGCGGGAAATGCCCTCTTCCATGGCCTTCTCTGAGGGTTTAGGGTTTAGTTAAGGATTTTGGGATTTAGGGTTTAGGGTTTAGGGTTATGTGAGAGGTTGTATATTGCCATAGCTTTACCCTTCTATTTTTCCATAAAGCGGGAAATTCTCTCTGTTAGGGCTTTTGTATATTGCCATAAAGTTACCCTTCTGTTTTCTAGAATGCGGGAAATGTCCTCATCCATTGGCCTCCTTTGAGGGTTTAGGGTTTGGGGTGGAAGATGGTGTTCTAGAAGTGGTATAGGGACTAATAGCTCAGATGATACAAGTACAAGATATAAAAAAGATGATACGTGTATTAGAAAAGAAGGCTTATACATCAAACTAAATTTGCTCAATGTTCTAAGCTTTTCAGTGGAAGTCCTACTTTGATGAATATAAGGGAGCATTGTTCTTGTTATAAGAGCAATACGGGATATCCTAACAATGTGCGGTATCTTCTTCTACAAGTGTCCTTGATGTGGTCATGCTCAAATTTTGAGATCAAGAAAATTAAGTTTCCTTGATTTAATTAGGCCTAAATCTTGCTCAAATCAAAGTTATGGAATACCGCGACTTTTGCCAAAACAGACCCTATCATTTTGCGGTGTCATGGAGAAAGTCGTCTCTAAGCAGAATCGGCGAAAAGAGTGCGTGAACCGGCCCTTACACGTAGGCACAAGTTTTAGTAGTTGTACATATTTAATGTATAGGTAGGCTAATGTGAATATTCTAGGACACACGCATTCATTAGGGTCTCCCTCCTTGATGTAACGGGTTGTAACGACCTCCCTCCTTGGTCTATAAAAGAGAGGGAGGTATGGTGAGAGGGGGGCATTTGGGGAAGACGAAGTGTTGCCGGTTCGTTCTCTTGGTTTTTCCTAGACTCGGGAGGCTGCCTC
Organism: Azolla pinnata; assembly: GCA_037176905.1. Classification (NCBI taxonomy): domain Eukaryota; kingdom Viridiplantae; phylum Streptophyta; class Polypodiopsida; order Salviniales; family Salviniaceae; genus Azolla; species Azolla pinnata. Next base: position 9,432 of record JBBBWG010006335.1, on the reverse strand, counting down.
TGCTTCGTGGAAAGCCCGTATGCTTCAAGCAGGGTTCCATCTCGCTGTCTGCGTTGTCTGCGCGAGTGTGTGTATATCAACAAACCCTTTCCCAGACTCGGGAGGCTGCCTCTGCTTCGTGGAAAGCCCGTGTGCTTCCAGCATCGCTCCATCTCGGTGTCTGCGTTGTCTGCGTGAGTGTGTGTGTGTCAGTGCATCGACGCTTACCGGCTCACCAGTTGCATTCTTGGTCATCTAATATATCTTCTTGTTTACTATTCGTTCTCTGTGTTGCTCCTCCGTCTGTTCGGTTATTCCTCGATCCAAGTCCCCGTGGTCCCGCCTTGTTCTACACGTGCACGCATAGTTATGCGACAGCGGAAACTCACATTGTCACGGAATGGGGGCGAAATGATATAGTTAAGCCTAAATCTTGTGGAACTCAAGTTTCCTTGATGTAATTAGGCCCAAATCGTGCTCAAATTAAGATTCTATAACAACGTGACTTTTGCCAAAACATGCCTTGTCGTTTTACAGAAAGTCATGTTGTTCTAGAATTGGGCCGAAATCATGAAAAATCATTTACAAGACTGATGTTAGAGACTGATTTCCTTAGTTGAAAAATGGTGAATGTAGATAAGAAACTTGAAGAAGGCTAGGCTTACAAATACCAAAAAGCATGATATTAGAGTTTACCCAAGAAACCCACTATAAGAACTCACAGCCCAATAAATTTCTTTTACATATTATGTTCAATTATTTTTTCCCTTTTACACACTATAAAACATGACATTTCTTTATCTTACATAAATATTAGATGATTGTTTTGTAATGATTATTGTATGCTTTTTCTCATGGGCCAATAATGATATCTTTCTTTCTTTCTCACCACCATCACCACCACCATCAACATCACCACCGTCAACATCACCAGCATCGCCATTATCACCATCACCATCACCATCACCATCACCACCGTTATCATTGTCACAACCATCACCATCACCACCGGCGTCACCACCATCAGCATCACCACCATCATCATCACCAACATCACCGGCATCGCCATCATCACCATCACCATCACTATCGTTACCATTGTCACCATCATCACATCGCCATCATCATTGTTACCATTGTCACTGTCATCACCATCATCATCATTGTCACCACCGTCACCACTGTCACCATCGTTGCCACCACCACCATCGCCACATCGTCACCATCATCACCACAGCCATCATCACCATCACCAACATCAACATCAACATCACCATCACCATCACCAGCATCACCAGCATCAGCATCACCACCAGTGTCACCATCATCACCACCATCACCACCATCACCACCATCACCACCATCACCATCATCATCTTCATCACCACCATCCTCACCACTGTCACCATCATCACCACCATTACCATCACCATCACCATCACCAACATCAGCATCATGACCATCACCATCACCAGCATCAGCATCATGACCATCACCATCGCATCATCACCATCACCACCATCACCATCGCATCATCATCATCACCATCATCATCATCACCACCACCACCATCATCACCATCATCACCATCACCACCACAATCATCACCATCACCGTTCATCACCATCAGAATTTCAGAGACCAATTCCTCGAGGTCTTCGTCCGCAGAGTGTCCCTCGCGTCCATGGCGGAAGAAGCGAGAATGGCAGTGGGAGAGGAGGATCGTATGGATCACAGACAGCATCGGCCTCCCTTTCTCCTTCTTCTTTTCAAGAGAGCATTCGCAAAGATGTCCATCTCCACACAAATCGAGCAAGACGAGCTTCCCCGTCAGAAGCTGCTGCTGCTGCTTCTGCTCCTCCCTCTCTTCTTCTGCGTCTTCATCATCTTCATTGTCGTCATCTACTTCCTCCTACAAACCTGGATCATCCTTTTCCTCCTGGCCGCATTTGCCTCTTTCCAGGTAAAAATGGCGATTGCAACTTCTTCTTATTGCTAAAAAAATTTAGTTATTTCCTATGTATAAATATGTACACGCTCATAGATTTCTTCTTTTGTTTTCTGCTTCGGGTTGATTGTGGAGCATTCGAATCCCGATGACCATTGACGACGGCGAAGCCAGAATAATAATGCCTCTTCAATTGGGCAATCGCAACGCACAATGATGCCACCTAATGAACATGCATCGGCAAATGCATTTGCTTCTGTCTATTTGCATTCACTCCAACAATTAAGCTGTAGAAGTTAGCGCTGCAACAAAGATTTTTCTCATGCCCGTAACCAGGCGTGAAAAAACAAGAATGACTGAGAATCAACATGAAACGAATCTGATATATGTTCACACGGCTGTGATCCTGTCAAAACTAGTGAAATATCTATCGTTTCCAAAACCATTCGCCGTGATCTCAATGTGATTATGAACATAGGTGTATCCTTGTGCAAAGAGTAATTTGTGTTCGGGCAATTGATTCAAAGCAATGATAACGAGGTCACCAAACTACATATGTTTCTAGTATATCCAGCTCATTCAGGCTTGTGTGATATGGATATGATCATGTTTGCCTAGAAACTAGGTGGGATATGGAACATATCTTCCCGGAAAATATCTTCCAGTTACATAATATAATAGAAATTACTTCTTATAGAATGTAGAAATGGTACATAACAAGTTGGAAATGTCTTTGTCACAATTCTTCATGCTCCCATAATTACAATAGCACCTGTATGTCTAGAGTGTAGATGTGGTTACCCGACATGGCATCTGTCATATTTTTCTACTACATAGTTGTGGCTCGTAACAACCTGGAAAATATCTTAGTGAAAGGCTTAATTGTGCCCTACTTAATAAAAATACCATCATATCTCTAGTTTAAAAGTCTTATTATGTTCGTGTGGGAAGATGTAGGTGTGTTATATTATGAGAATCGATCCTTGCATTACTGTGGAATGCTTTGGACGACACTGTTTTGAAATAATTCCATTCCTGTTGCAGTATGGGAGATACAGATATGTTGATACGCTTCAGGATCTGAACAGCAGGTGGAAACGACATATTCTATATACATCAGTATGATATTCCATTGTCCCATCTTCTATAATGCAAATTTTTGTGACATGTAACCTGATGAGAAGTTGAGATAGAAGCTTCAACACAAGTTAAACTGGCCTTTTCCTCCAGAAGCAAACGCCGCTGGAACCATGTGAGTGGCTGAATAAGTTGATAGTCAGTATGTGGGCAGGCTACATGGAACCCACACTATCACACAAGTTTTCTGCTATGATGACAGTGAGTTTCTTGATGATCTTTCATTGTTATGATAGTGGATCATTCATTTTTTAGAAGATCAACAGAAATTCTAATGGTTCCTATTGTTTTGTTCTGTTATGCAGAAAAGGTTCAGGGAGAAGAGACCACCTATATTTGTATGCCTTCATCTTGATGTGCTCTCTTTTAAGGAATGATAAGAAAAGACATCTGTTTATAATTTGTTGACACTCCACCATTTTGCAGCGAAGCATTGAATTCAGAGAATTTTATCTCGGTAAATGTCCTCCAAGCTTAGGATCTTCAAGGATACATTGGTCTACAGAATCTGATAAGGTGAGAAATAAGCTACTTGTGTCTATCTTTTGCAATTTAATCTTTCCACATGTCTTTAGAAACTGCACTCTAAAACTTCTGGCTAGCAGAGGTTTTTATTTTCTCTACTAAAATGCTTCGGGGTTTGTATGCTATGAATGAATTCACGTTATTTCCTGTATTAGCTTTACTTTGGAGTTGAATTTTGACCCATAATTTGCATTGAAAGCAATCATTTTTGTTGACGTGTTTTGTAGCAAGTTTTGAAAATGGGTTTTGAATGGGATACCATGGAAATGAAAATTCTCTTGGCAGCAAAATTGGCACGTCCTTTTGGGGGCATGGCTCAGTTGGCCATCAACAATCTTCATATCAAGGGTGATGTATGTTCTATTATTGGTTCGATCTCCTGTCCCATTCTTCTATTGTAAATCTATGGTATGAAAAAACATAAATCTATTGCAGATTCGGATTGTATCAATCCTTGATGGTCAAGCATTTGTATATTCGTTTGAAAATACCCCAGAGGTTCGAATTGGTCTGACTGTCTTAGCTGGGGGACAATCTCTCCCAGCAACAGAACTGATTGCATCATGGTTGGTAAGGCCTTCGTTTCATTATTGTACAGAAAATACAGGGCTTTGATTATGAACCATATACTGGGTATCTAGTGCTCTCCTTCTTTGGGCTCATCGGAAAATACAGGTTAACAACCATAACTGGAACATGTATCCCTGCATAGAGAACCATTTTAGTAACTCTAGAAACGTGTCTCCATCATTAACACAGGCTTCTCTATATCTGATGCACACTGTACCTGGTTGTTGGGCATAGAGAACCGTGTCAGTAAGGCTAGAAAGTTGATGCCATTATCAACACAGGCTCCTCCATATCAATGCACCCCCTCTAGATGGAATTTTTGGGGATTCATTTCAATATGGATATTTAAGTATGAGCTTTCTATGAGGGCTAGGTGATTGACTTATGTATTCTCTGTGAACATTATTTTGATTGTGTAATTAGGAGAAGTTTTTTCAAGAAATGATGACTCGGACGATGGTTGAACCTGAAAGGATATGCTTCCCGCTCGCAGCCGTGAGCATGAAGAAACGTGCCACCGGTGGAGTGATTTGTGTATCAGTTATATTGGCAGAAAATTTAAAGCCACAATATGAGAGAAGATCATATACAAGCTCTTCAGGAAGTTCTCATGGGAAACTGCGTATGAAAGGATCGGGGCTTGGAAGTGCAAAACAGTCTGCCAATGGGTCTGGTAGCCCTGAAGAAGGTTCTTTTACCAGACAAATGAATACATATGTGGAGGTGAATCTAGAAGGCTTGACTAGAAGCACGCAAACAGTGAAACATTCTGGTTCACCAAAATGGGGTGAAACCTTTCATATGGTCTTACATGACAATGTGGGAGCCATCCATTTCAATATATATGAGCATCACTCCACCATTATCAAGGATGATCATTATGGCACTTGTGGAGTGAAGGTGAGCCATCTCCTTCTAGCTAGTTCTTGTGCTCTAAGCATCAGTTCTAAATCAGGCTAATTAAAGTAGTATATATCTGATGTTGTTCTGTAGTCTACAGGTCAGATATGTAGATGATGGGTCGACTATATTTTGGGCTTCCGGAGAAAATAACCAAGTACTTGCAGATCGTGCAGAATGTTGTGGGAAGGAAATCATGATGGAGATACCGATTAACACAACTTTCAATGGTTCTTCTGAATCAAAGGTATAGACACAACATGAGCGCTTTGGGTCAAGATAGTTGCCCATCTTATGTATTAAGTTTCAAGTTTTTTGCTGTGCAGCTGTTGGTCAAGCTTCAAATGAAGGAGTGGCTATTCAGGGATGGATCGAGGGCTGGAGCTGATATAACCTCTTTGCAATCAATACCTAGCTTTGAAGCATCCACAGGGAGAATCGTAAGAATCACTATTGTAGAAGGTAGAAATCTTGCAGCAAAAGACAGGAATGGCAAGAGCGATCCGTATGTATGGCTACGCTATGGGAAGGTATTCAGTCCTCTTTCTTTTGGATGGTTGTTTCCAAGTCCAGCATGACATTGTTGTACTCATTATGTTGCATTGATGAGGCATTGGAACAAATATGCCTCACAAAGCCACTTTTGCACTTGATGTACTGTTTATGGGGCTGTTCACGTAAAGATTGAAGCTTCAGCAACTGGGAGTTATTGTCTGTGTGCTCACTATTAAGAGCATCAGATCCAGATTGTCAAGCACTATTTGTACACTTTTAGGACATGGATTCTGGTTTGAATCGGAAGCTCTATGTGTCAAAGAAGTGAGTAGTTCACTGAAAGGATTCATATCTTATTTCTAGAACATCAGTTTCTGATGTTCCTAAAGCAGATTGCTCTTTTAGATTGTGAAACCTAGTTCCACACCCAGTAATCCCCGATCAAGAGACTATTTGTGTTCAACTCTTGGTATCCACTAATGAGGGTAAAGTTCAGTTCTTCTTTTTGCAAAGGTTCACGATCCTTGTTTTCCTGTTAAATTGTACAGCTAGAGCGGAAAACAAAGGTTGTAAAGGAGGATTTGAATCCAGTTTGGGAGGAGCAGTTTGAATTCCATGAGCTTGTGAATGAGGAACGCTTACAATTGAAGTGCTATGACTCCGATTACTTAAATGATGAGAGTCTAGGGAGTGCACGAGTTAGCCTGGAGGGTCTTGAAGATGGTGTCCAAAGGGATGTGTGGGTGCCATTGGAAAGAATTGATAAAGGCGAAATCAGGCTGATCATAGAAGCGTTTAACCCTGAAACGGATGTAGAAACTCCACAGGTATGTTTTCTGTTCCATCTTCTTTTTGGTATAAGTTTCTTCTTCACCCCTTCACATCAGCGATCCATGGTTTTGTTTTGAAGGATTCTGATGTTGGCAATATAATTTTAAGACTCTGAGATTCTTCTTCTTCTGTTTATTTGCAGAATGGTTCAACCCGGGAGAATGATGCTGACAGTTCAGGTCTCTTGAGAGTAACACTCGTGGAGGCTCGTGATCTGATTGCTGCAGATTTGCGTGGCACTAGCGATCCTTTTGTCAATCTTCAGTACGGGGATGAGAAACGAACAACAAAGGTAGAAGAATTGGCAGATGAGATGTTTGGTCTATACAAACTTAGCTGTGAATTGCATTGAAGAACTTCGGATCGAATTCTGACATGGTTTCAAATGGTTTTATTTATTCCTTTAACCTAGATTATCCCAAGAACTTTGCATCCTCAATGGCATGAAACGTTCGAGTTCGTCGACAGTGGTAAACCTTTAACACTTTGCGTTAAGGATCATAATGATGTCTTGCCAGATAAACAAATTGGGAGCTGCAAAGTGGAGTATCAGTGGCTACCATTGAATAAGATGGAGGATAAATGGATCCCATTGCAAGGTGTAAAGAAGGGAGAGATTCACGTTCAGGTTACAAGGCTAAAACCTTCAATTCAGAATCCCGATCTGAAGCTCGTCCAAGAATCTACAAAGGTAAAGCAGTGATCAATTGAACTTGGCATCAATTCATTTGAAGTTAATAACGGAAAGCTTGGACTTGCTATTGTATTGTTCACTGGCATAGAGTTGTAGGGTTTAGGACTGACATACGTGAGTTGTGTGTCAACTCCTTGATTAAATGAAGAGATCTATGACTGCCCTTGCTCTAAATTCTTGCAGTAAATCTAAAATCTTGTGTATGTATTTGTATTTAAAACTCCAGATACGCGATCTGTTAAGGGAGGTGCGAGACATGGCTGCTGCCGCAGCAGAAACCGATGCAATATGCAAGAAGATTGAAACCATCGAGATGCTGGAACAAGAAAAGTCTTGTCATTTATCACGGCTAATCAAGGAGAAGGAGAAGCTGCTCCAGAAGGTCAATGAGCTCGACGACATCATGAAGGAGATGGAAAATCAAGCATAAAACCTGTGCGTATATCATCTAAACTATGATCAATATGTATATTCAGATGGAATTTCTTAGTATTGGGCACTGAAAAAGATCTTGTCATCAACTTCACAAGGCGCTACGCGGTGCTGGACATGTATGTTTATTGTCAGTTACCGATCTAAGCAAGTTTGTTTCCTTTCTCTGTAATGCGAATGCATACAAGATTTGGGGCTCTAGCTGTATGTGTGCCAACACAACACATCCAAATGGAGTTGCTTCTATGCAAATTTGCTCCCAATAATGGAGTATGAGGATTGAAAGTCTTTAATCAATACGGTTGGAGACGAAGGATATGAGATTTCTAGACAGAAAACACACAAACCTGGAGATTCGGTCTGTAAAAGAAGACTAGTTATCTTTAGAAGGAGACCTGATGGGTTGGTATGTGAAGAGACTTTGGTAGTTTGACAAAAGCTCTAACTTCAAAGTATGCATATCTATTGGGGAGGTGTCTTAGACACTTTGATGGTGTACAACTACAAGATTGACCCCCATGGAGTTTCTCAAAGGCAAAAGGTTTAATCAGGATTCGCAACTAAAGAGCTTGTTAGACAGAATGGGAACACTAGTAGAGGGTAGTAGTGCATCGACAAACATGTCACAATAACAATCTTGTGCTTGTTATCAACAAACATGTCACAATAAATATCTTGTGCTTGTTATGGATATATGCATATTGATTAACTTGTCTAGAGTACAAACTTCCCCATTGGTTGCATGGAAGGTTCCCTTTGAGCATACAATTTAATAGCATCTTTGATTAGATTCGGCTCTCGTCTAATTGTTGCAACTGATATATCGATAGTGAGAGGTACGGCTACATGATGAGTGAAGGCGTAATCAGTGATGATAATCATGCTAACTACATATGCATGACTAAGAGATACCTCAAGCCCTTAATAAGTTTGACCTACCTATCTGATCATACGACTTTGAGGCCTTATTAGGCACATAATTTTCCATGTAGATAATATCGATATGATCGGTGTGCATGCTAGAGTCACAATACAATGACATAGAATATATAATTGGTGAAGATTGAACCTACAATCTCATGTCAACAAGACACTCTCTTCATTTCAAGCCGGGTATGAGCATGTATTACATATAATGTACTTGACCTAGAAATACTCTCTAGCCACTTACCTTTAAAAAGTTCTAGTAAGTTGTAGAAGGTTTTTTAGAAGGTTCCGGAAATCGCAGCTAGTTCCACGCATACACATAAACATGGAGCACAAAGCAAAAGGTCCTTATTGCAAATGGCAGCCAGTGAGATGGGGTTGCTTAAAATGACAGGTTTTGAAGCTGATGAATGATGAAAGCCGAGTTTTTGCGCATGACGAGTCGAGCAGAGTCTCGCTAGAATGGAATCCTGCTGCAGAATTCTGAACCGGTTTTTTTCAGCCGGAACGGGGCGAGATGGATTTGGGCTAAACGACAGGCTGTGAGGCCGATCGAGAAGATATTCGATAATCGTTCCCAAGCATGGGTTGGGTAGAAGATCGAAGAGCGATGGAACGATGAAAGGGTAGTTTTCGTGGATGGCGCGAGTCGATCGATAGATTTTCACCAGAATGGATCCTATTGCAGATTCCTGTTGTTGAAGATTCCTGTTGCAGATTCCAGAATTCTTCTGCAGTTTGGTCATGGCCCGTGAATGAGAAAATATTAAATTTGTGGTTCTTCTTCTTCTTCTTCTTCTTTTTTCGTAAATGGATATTTGTATTAAAAGAACATGACAATACAAAAAAAACCTTGCTATAAAGAATGCAAGGTTAACCGTCTAAGGTGATGTATTACAAGATAACATAAATCTAACTCATCTGGGGACAAAGTTCCCATACAACATAATTGTGAAAACTGCCAAAACAATTGTCCTTTTATCCTACATATATG